>BSBK01001030.1:617500-842410 GCA_027943335.1 Chamaecyparis obtusa
GGACAGAGAGCCAAGGGTAGCCGCATTGCAACATAGGGCATTGAGAAGGTAGATGAGGGAATAGGTGGTGAGTAGAGGCCTCCTTTTGTGCCACATCTAAATCCCAACTAGGACATTCTAAATGCACTTCAGAATCTAGCAGGTATCATCATGGATAGATTACCTCTAGGAGGTCAACAAGTTGAGGCTTGAGAGTGGAGTAGGAGCCCTCCTCCTAGACAGGTTGAGGAAGTGGTAGATCATGAGGGTGAGTTGGTTCACATGCCAGAGCCACCACCAATGATAGTGCAAAGAGCACCTCGTGATACAGGGGACTAGATCAGAGATCTTATACGACTATAGCCACCACCTTTTTCAGGATCTACGGGTGGGGTAGAGGTTGAGGCATGGATTTTGAACCTTGAGCATTTATTTGGGTTGCACCATTATGAGGGAAACCTAAAGGCACAATTTTTAGTACATATGCTAAGAGGAACCACTTCTACTTGGTGGAGGCAGGAGTATAAGAATGACCTGATCATATAAACCCTCACATGGGAGACACTCCTTGAGAGATTTAGAGCTCAGTATATGTCAGAGCACTTTAGGAAGCACCGTATTGATGAGTTCCATGACCTTCAATAGAGGTCTTTTTGTAGCATAGTATGAGAGTAAGTTTCTTGAGCTCCTTTCCTATGTGGACTATATGAAGGACGAGAAACTACATGTCAACTACTTTATTAGGGTGTTGAACCATGCTATTTTTCATAGGGTGCAGATGGTACCTCAAGGTTATTTATGCTATACCATAGAGAGGGCCATGATTGCTAAGGAGATCCATAATAGGTCTCACGATGCATGACATAGGTCACAGAACCGTAATTCCTCACCATAATCTTATGGTTTCTAGAAATCCCACTAGAAGTGAAATCAGAAGAACTCCTCAAGGTCTTCCAGAGAACCTCAGCAGTAGTAGCAAAAGTCTCAGTAGTGTCAGAGATAGAGACCTCCATAGGGACAACAGGGCTCTAAGCCCAAGCAATGGCATTCACAGGGTCCTCAACGTGATCAGAGAGCTCAGACATGGTCATCGAGAGGTAGCTTTAGTAGATCTAGTATGATAGGTGGACAACAACATTCTAAACCTCAGGGGATTCAGATTCAAGTTAGAGGTCCATGTTAAACTTGTGGTGCTATGGGGAACATTACTAGAGATTGTCCTTTAGGTCATCTAGCTGATAGTTAGAGGATGAAAGCTTTAGAGCCTATAGTAGGTGACATGGATAGATCCCATTCAGTGTTTGTAGTAGTTGATAACTACCAAGCTGAACATCAAGCCATGATTATTGAGGTCGTAGGTAGGATTGGAGGTAGTAGCATTTCTATTATTTTTTATTCGGGAGCTACTGACTCTTTCATTACTCATTTTATAGTGGAGCATTGCGGGCTAGTGGAAGCTAGGGAGGATATGAGTTGGGAAGTTGAGTTAGCCTCGGGTGCTAGGGTGTCATTTAGTTCCTTGGTGAGGGGATGTCAGTTATAGATTGGGGACATGACCACCACAGTTGACCTTCCTATTACACCACTTGGATCCTATGATGTTGTTCTTGGCATGGACTAGCTTTATGTCCATAGTGCCAAGATGGATTTTAGGTAGAAGAATGTTGAGTGTGTGGATGATGTTGGTGTGCCCTCAATCATCTCAAGAGTATAGAGACCTATATCTCTTTGTATGATTTTTTCTATGTAGTTTAAGTGGTGCATGTGAAAGGGTTGTCATTTGTTTTCCATCACCATCAGTGACAAAGAGGAGGTAGAGAAGGAGACTTCCCTCCATGACCATCCAATTTTGTAGGAGTTTTTAGATGTTTTTCCTTTGAAGCTACCTGGTATGCCACAACCTAGAGTAGTGGATTTTCACATTGATCTTGTGCCAGGAGTAGAGCCTATATCTCGAGCACCTAATAGGATGACTACCCACAAGCTTAGCGAGCTCAAGATTCAGTTGGAGGAGCTCTTGGAGAAAGGGCATATTCATCCTAGTGTATCGCCATGGGGTGCACCTATCATCTTTGTTAATAAGGACATATCTATTAGGTTATGTATGGATTAATGATAGTTGAATAAGGTGACCATCAAGAATCGGTATCCACTTCCTAGGATATATGATTTTTTTGATCAGCTTCAAGGTGCCCGTGTGTTCTCTAATATAGACTTGAATTCAGGGTACCACCCATTGAGGATTGTGGAGAGAGATATCCACAAAACTGCATTTCGTACACACTATGGCCATTATGAGTTCATCATGGTTCCTTTTGGACTCACAAATGCTCCAGCTGTATTCATGAGCCTCATGAATGGAGTATTTTTCTCATTCTTAGATAGATTTTTGGTGGTGTTATTGGATGATATTTTTATCTACTCATGAGATGAGCATGAGCATGAGCATGAGGAGCATCTGAGATAGGTCTTGAAGTGCTTGAGGGATAATCAGTTGTTCAATAGCTTGTCGAAGTGTGCCTTCTTTAGATTAGAGGTTCATTACCTTGGCCATGTGATATTAAGGGATGGGATCTCTATTGACCCATCTAAGATAAGAGCGATTATGGATTGGCCAACACCTACTAGTGTAACTGAGGTTAGGATTTTCATGGGTCTTGTAGGCTATTATAGATGATTTGTTGAGGGATTCTCTAGAGTGGCTCACCCTATCACTTCCCTTCAAAGAAAGGGGAAGAAGTTTGTGTGGACAAAGAGGTGCAAGAAAGCTTTTTAGGAGCTCAAGAGAGCACTCACTAGTGCACCTATCCTTTCAGTACCAGATGCATCAACAAACTTCATAGTATGCAAAGATGCATCATTAGATGGGATTGGAGTAGTCCTTATGTAGGGTGGTTGAGCTATTGCTTATGAGTCTAGGAAACTCAAGACTCATAGCTTAACTACCCTACCCATGACCTTGAGCTTGTGGTAGTGGTGCATGCTTTGGTGAGATGGTGACATTTTCTTTTGGGGCATCATTTTGAGCTTCATTCAGATCATCTGACCTTGCAATATATTTTTACTTAGCCGAATCTTAATGCTAGGTAGAGGAGGTGGATGGTATTCCTTTGTGAGTATGACTTTGATGTACATTACATCAAGGGTAAGGAGAATGTGGTAGAAGATGCCTTGATCAGGAGACGTCATGAGCTTATAGCTATGAATACGAGCACAAATTTGAGAGGGTGCATATTGCAACACTTGCATGAGGATGGATTCTATTCTGAGGTTTGTTAGTTGGTTCAAGATCAGAGGCCCCTTGAGGGGAAGTTCTCATATTATACCCTAGATTTTGATGGTCTTCTTCATCATAGAGGATGCATTTATGTACCTTCTTCTAGTGGGTTGTGTGACTTCATTATTCTTGAGGCTCATAGAGCACCTTATGCAACGCACCTCAGAGTCAAGAAGTTACATGCAGATTTGAGACAACTCTATCAGTGGTTTGGTATGAGGATGCACATTGCAAAGATTGTGACTAGCTACTTAGAGTGTCAAAGAGTTAAGTTGGAGCACCACCATCCAGGTGGGCTTCTTTAGCCTCATGAGGTACTTGAGTGGAAGTGGGGTGTAATATCCATCAAATTAATAGTGGATCTTCCTATGTCATCTTATCGCCATGATGCTATTATGGTGATAGTGGATAGGTTGACCAAGGTAGCCCACTCCTTACCTATTCGTACTACTTTCATAGCACCTACAGTGGCACAGGTATTCTTGTGAGATATTGTTAGACTTCATGGTATTCACAGATATTTCCTCTTTACTTCATCTTTCTAGAGAGATTTATAGGTTGCTTTGGGCACCAGGCTCAATTTTAGTATAGCTTGTCACCCAGAGACAGATGGTCAGACTGAGAGAGTCAACCAGGTGTTAGAGGACATGCTACACATGTATGTGATGGATCATCAAGTTAGGTGTGAGGAGTACCTACATCTAGTTGACTTTTCCTATAATAATAGGCATCATACAACATTGGGTATGCGTCCTTAATAGGCCTGGTATGGTAGACCTTGCAAGACACCTTTGAGTTGGGACAAGATTGAGGATAGAGTTTCTATTGGTCCAGAGTTAGTCAAATAAATGGAGCAACGGGTAGATCTGATCAGGAAACATCTTAGAGAGGCCCAGGATAGACATAAGAAGTATGTAGATGCTGGGAGGATTGATAGAGAGTATATGGTCAGGGACAGAGTTTTCTTGAGAGTCTGGTCGCATAAGAGCCCAATCAATTTTGGAAAGGGTTCTAAGCTTGCACCTTGCTTTGTCGGACCTTTTAAGATTTTGGAGAGGATAGGCCCAGTTGCATACAGTTTAGCTTTTCCACCTAGCCTGTCACACATCCACGATGTGTTTCATGTTTTTGTATTAAGGAAATATATTTATGATGAGTCTCATATCATTGGTTGGGATGCCTTATAGGTGGATTCAAACAAGCAGCTAGCTTTGGAGCCCATTCATATATTGGCACGCAGGACCCTGGCACTTTGAGGCTGAGAGCCAGATCAAGTTAGGGTTCAGTGGGATTTCTATAATGAGGTCACAACTTCTTGGGAGGACACAACACATATGAGAGCTTAGTATCCCCATCTATTCGATGAACTCCAAGAGGAATTTCATGCCTAGGAGGGAGGATGTGAGGTCCTACCCTAACATATCTTAGCTTAGCTAACATTTTTGCACATGGACTATCTTGTTGATAGACTATTTTGAGACATTAGACTTATTATGATAGTGACTTCATATCATTGGACATTATGCAAGGATTTTTACATGATTATGTGGATGATGATGTTAGATGTATCTTTATATGCTTATGTTAGATTCATCCTGATTTTATGATATAGAAGGATAATTGAATTTTGAATTCTACATTATGAATTACACTATCTTATGAAATAGGAATTGAGATGGATAGGATGTTGATTTCATTATGAATTGAGTCTACATATAATTTAGGGTTACTTTTGAAAGTTGAAATTGAAATTACATATGATGCATATGGAAATAGATTACAAATGTTGTTTATGTATATGATGAAATTGTGAAATGTAGTTCATTAATGTATACGTGATTGAATGATAGCATAGATCCTTTTATTTATATATGAATGTATATGTGGTGATTTGATGAGACACTGATAATCCAATCGAGTGTGCAGGGCTATGACCATGGTTTAAATGTGGGGAAACAAGGATGGATCAATGTGAAAACTGTAAAAGGCCAAGGTTAACTCTATGAAGAGAATGACCTCATTCTGATTACTAGAAAAAAGAGGTTTTGAAGAGACCCGAAACCCTTTACAATAGCTCTAAAGGAAAGATTAGCACATCAAAAAAGAGGCACACAAAAATGGACTACCCAAAAAGGGACAACAAAGCAAGTGACAAAAGGGATAGAACACTAGTTGAAAAGAAAATAGACAACACAAAAAACCAGAAAATAAACTCGCCTAAGCATCCACGTACATAACCTCCTCTTTTTCATCCAGAGTCTTCTCCATTTTGGCCTGGATATTGTCCATTCAGCCAGTGACACTCTTTAGCTCTTTGATAGTCTTCTTCATAGGTGGAGATTTTTTCTTGTTTCTCCCATGGGTTCTCAAACTAGGGCCTCCACTATTAGTCAAGGGAACAATCCTATGATCACTATCATCCTCTGAAACTTTATCTAGCAAATTGACTAGAGCTTTGAGGTTGTTTCTAGAAGCCTTCATGCTATCCATGCTATGCTGGAGGATATTAGTAAGAGTTTTATCCATTTTATCCATTCTTTCATTAATATCCACAATAGGAGTGTTAGAAGTACCATCCTTGAAAAAGGAGTCAAATTTTTCTTGGAGAATGGCATTATTAGCTTGATAGAAGATTCTTTGGCTCTCTGCTCATTGGACTCCTCGCTACCCTCTTGATATTTGTCCTAAGAATCAGGGGAAACAGGCACATCATGTCTCATGCCAGTAAAAAAAATCATCCAGGATGGGAACCTCCTCTTTGTGAAAATCCTTCTCCATATTATGCTTCTCGGCATACTGAACAGTCGTGTCAACAAGGTCTTCAAGATTGTGAGAGTTGTGCTCAATAGTACCCTCCAACTTGGCCCCTTCAATGGATTTTTTTTTAGCTCACCCTCACTTTCTTGATTCCTGTTCTCCAAGACCTCTTCTTTAGGCACATTCTCCTTATCAGTACACATAGGGATATAATTAGCTTCCCAAGGCTGGGAGTCAACAATGTCCTTCTGGTGGTCACCATCCTTCACCTATTTTTTTCCCTCATCCATCTTCTCATTATCCCTATCAGAATCCTTACTACTTATCTCCTCCTTACCATCATGGGGAGTAGTCTTATCATCAGAATCATTAGTTTCCTCCCTATCCTTGCTAGGGCTCTGCAACTTTTTGATCTCACCAGTCTCTTCCTCTTTAGAGTCCTTAGTCTCATACTCCTCAGAATAGTCCCCAACATCAATCTCACCAAAGCATATTTTCTTTGAACTACTACCCATTAAATCATCAGCCTTCCATTTAGCAAAGCCAGACTTAGGGGTCATAGGGCTCCTTTTATTCTTTCCAGAGGAAGGCGTAGAGCTAGGGTTAGGGAAGACCCTCTTGACATACTCATGAATCAACAGAATCAAACCCTCATGCTTAATATCTTTCTTAGGGGATACCTTATACTCATTAAGACTTTTAAAAAGAGAGCTATGAAGGTAATAGGGGATATTAATAGTGTCCTTGTACCTGAAATGGTTGAGAAACATGAAATAGTGGGAATAAGCACAAGTAAAGTGAACATCAAGGGTGAAATAATCCATCACCACCTATAGAATGTTGCACCATACCTCCTTGATTTTGAAGACATCAATATAACCATTAGTCCTGGCTTCTGCAGAATCTAACTGCTCTTTCTCAAATTTAGGGAACTTTTTGGAAGCCATATCTAAAATCTTATGATTTCTATAGAACTTTTAGCCATCATTGGGAATGCCAGTAACTTGAGCAATTAGCTCCACAGTAATCTCCATAGTTCTACCCTCAATGGAAATGGTGTCATATTTCCATCCCTCCACAAATTTTTGAGTTATCTCCTTATCAAAGCCATGTAACCTTTTTAGAAATGGAGTAACCCCACCTTTCTTCAACTTCCTCTACACCATAGCCATGTTAGGATCCTTGAGCTTCTTACAGTTGTCTAGTTCCTCCCTTTTCAAATCACCACCCATGGTTAGGAGAACTAATAGCAGAGAGAGCTTATCAAAGTTTAAACAATGCTTATCAAAGTTGCTTTCTCTATTAATATAGGTTTTTGCGGAAATCACAACCTAGAAAGCATGCAAGCTGATGATGATAATGAATCTAATTACTCCACTCCACACTTTCCCATAACTACTTTCAGACTCCATAGTGTTCATATGAGTCATATTAATAATATCAAATCATGTCTGCCTTGTGAGTAATCTTATCATAATTAATATATGATTTACTATCCTCCTTGAGATCTACCTCGCTTTCCCAAATGATGACCTCATTAGATTTAACTTCAATATTTTCCAAACTATCTACCACAGTGTTACTTTTGTGGTACACATGAGATATGTGGAATCTAGTATAGTTGGCAATAATATCTTTCACCTTGGATATGACATTCTCAATAGTCCAGGATGGAATAGTTTTTCCTTTAAGACAATTGATAATATTCATGGAATCGCCTTCCAACTAGATATTATCTAGATTTAAGTTGCTAGCATGTTGTAAACCATAGTAAGATCCCAAGGCTTTTGCCATATGGTTATTTTGAGTACCCAAAGGGCTAGCATTAGTAGCTAAAAAATTTCCATTGCTATCTTTGATAATGCTTCCACATCCCGCCAGGCCAGGATTGCCCTTCGCTGCATCATCAAAACTTATCTTGATCCACCCAGCAGGAGGAGCAATCCAAACACTATTCTCATGATCAATCAATCTTCTTTGTGTTGGAATTCTTACAATCTTGGCTATTTTGGATGATTCCTTTCAGGAGATTTTCTAGCATTCCTTTGTTCACCTTTTCAAACACCAAGGCAGGAGTACTACATTTATCTTGAAAGATACAGTTGTTACGTTCTTTCTAGATACTCCAAGAAATATGAGGGGAAACCAAGATCCAACTTCTTTTCTTATCCCTATCATGAACATCAGGACAACACCATTGCTAGCAAAAATCATGGATAGAGCAAGGAAAATTCTAGCATAAATTCTAGTCCTACAAAAAGAAAGACCACACCTACTGAGAGAAATAACAATGTAAAAAGAGGTGGCTAGTATCCTCCTCAGCCTCATGGAAAAGGCAACATCTATTAGGCATTATGAAGCCTCTCTTTTTGAGGTTGTCAACCGTAAGAGCTTTGTTTTGGATGAAAATCTAGTAGAAAATTTCAACTTTAGGGGTAAGATTTTTGTTCCAAACCTTCAACCAGAAGGGGATTACCTTAGGCACCCCAAATTGAAGATAACTAGTAGAAGCCACAGAAAAGGAACCATCAAAAGAGGGACCCCAATTCAAAGTGTCATCCTTGTTGGCATAGCAACAATGAGCCAGAAGGGTTTTGTCAATCTCTTGAAAAGCAAGGAAGATAGAAGCCAGATTCACCCAACAATTATTAATCCAGTAATCTTTCACTTTAAGTCCAAATCTAGAGGTGCACCTTAAGATCTCCTCATTATTTTCAAAAAAATAGTTCAAAGTTTTTTCAAACAGCCACAGATCTTTCTAGAAGTCAATTTTAAGGCCATTTCCCAACATCTAGTGTTTTCCTTTGCTAGCAATATCTCTGGTTTCGTTAATATTCCTCCAAAAAATAGAACCCTCAACTTTCTCAGAGTTGGAAAGAAAATGATCAAAAGAGGGAGTATCATAAAGGTATTTTTGTTTACATATAGTGTTCCAATCCTTAGGATCTCTATATATATGCCATAACTACTTAGCCAACAAAGCTTTATTCATAATCTTGATAGGCCTGAGACCCAAAGCCCCAAAAGTTTTGGGTTTGCAAACCCTATCCCAAGAAATCAAAGGAATGTGATTTCTTTCCTCTATTCTAGACTAGAGGAAGCGTTTAAGAATACTATCAACTTTATCAACATACTTGGAAGGCATCTTAAATAGGCTCATAACATAAACCATAAGGATTTGAAGAGAAGGCTTGATTAAGGTAATCTTCCTAGCTTGGGACAAAACCGAACCTTTCCAACCAGCCAATTTAGTGTAAAATCTTTCCACTAGCTGATTCCAGGAAGAATCACTGATATTAAGGCCCAGAGGCAAACCCAGGTAGGAGGAAGGGAAGCAGCTAATCCCACAACCAAGAAGAGAATGACCTCATTGTTACATGTTTTATTTCGTAAATGTGATGTATGAATGTATGGTAACTTGTAATTTTATATATATGCATAATTGGATGTAATATTATGTGTTTAATGTAATTGTGAATTATCTATTTGGCATGCCATGTGTAAATTAGAGTGGAGTGATGTGTTTTTATGTTGTGTCACTTGACACTTTTTCATGTGTGTTGGCATCCCTTAGTGGATTGGTAAGATTTAACACTACCCTTGAGTCACGTTGTTGAGTTCCTATGTGTGGTTACTTGTTTAGGAAACCAAGACTTGAATCTCATCATGTCCATTTTCGTGAGTTAACTTCACATGAGTTTTTGGGTTGTTAAAATGAGCCCTAGGGAGTGGTTAAGGTTAAATTTATCTATCCCAATGTTTGTACTTAGGTTTGTGGGTCAAATTTTGTCCATTTCAACACCCAAAGCTTATATATGACCTCTTAAAGAGTGCCTTCTTGGGGAGTGTTGAATTTTGGGTAGGGATTCAAGGTCATTCCTTCTCCCCATTTCTTGGTTTTCCTCTCATTCTCTAGTTAGGGAAAAGTGGTAAGGAAACACTTTCCAAGCAAATTACTCCTCATTGGGATGGGGGTAGAGTTTGGAAGAATGTTTTCTCTTTTAACAAAATTTGGGAGAAAGAGATGACAATTTTTGCACTTGGACTTGGGAATTTCTTTGGGAAGGAGACTTCTAGCGTAGGAAGAAAATAGGGAGAGAGAATTTGGAAGTGAAGAAGAAAAGCTAAGGAAGGTTTAGCGCTCTTCTTCAAAAACTACATTTCCATTTTTGCTTGGAAAGAGGTTAGTGCATCTACCATGGTTAAGTTACTATGTTCATGTGAATTTTGTGGTTATGTAAATTTATGTTGCATGTGTGTAGTGATGTTTTCAGGTTTTGAATCTTGGATAATGTCTTTTTTTTTTCTTTGGTTGATTTTATGTGTATGTTTTGGGAGTGCAACGCATTTCTCACCCTTGAGAGGGAAGAAAACCTTGAGGGTGAAGGGGTTAGTCGGGAATTCCCTTTAGTGATGAGCCCCTCCTCATGGAGGAAGGTAATGTAGCATGGGTGTATGGGCTCCCTACTACCACACATTGTTCTTTTCTTTGGGGGTCATAAGGGAAGATGTTTGTGAATTGTGTAGAAAACGTGAATTTATGAAGCAAGAAGTTGTGAAATGAAAGTTTGTGCCTTGTGAAGGCATTGATATATTTTTGAGAAAACTACATTCTTTTTTGTGGCTTTCTCCTTTTGGGTACACTTCCCACCTTCACCCATTTTGGATCTAAGGAGATCCTTTGTGCTTGCCATGGGAATTGGGAGTTTATGTTGTGATATCATGTTGTTGATGTTTTGTGTGAGATGATTGTTTTTCACCCTTCCATTCTTGTTTCCCCTAGCTCGGGGGTGGCCTTGTAAAGGCCTTGGATGGGAGGTGAGCCTCCATGGGCATGTTTAAATGTCTTTGTTTGTAGGTTTGCATGGATGATGAAAGGAGAAATCTCAAAGTTTTGAATTAATATTATTCATGGAGAAAACTTGTATAGTTCAATCAAAAGTTGGATATTTGTGTAATGCCCTATCATTTGTATAAGATCTTTGTACATAAAGTGTCCATTGAAAGAATTTATTTATTACATTGCACAATTTCAAAAGAAGTATTGTATCACTTAAAGATTCAATGAAATAAGTTGTAATAGAATAAAAATGACAATTTGTAATACCCAAAATACAAGGACAAAACACAACAACAAATTTTTTTAAAGAACACTAAACGACAACTATGGTTACACACAAAGCTCACTTGATGCGAAGCTTGAGATGTAATGAATAGTTACCCAACGTCTCATAAGGGGAATCATGGCATGCACTGGCATGCCAATGTCCCTTATTTGTCAGACGACATTAGGTGACATAATAATCCTAACTAGGTTTGGTGTGAAAGATTTATTAGGTTATGTCTTGGTTCATTTTTCAATTAAGAAATGAGAATACTCCCTAACTCAAACTAGGGTAAGGGAAACTATAAAGTCGTCGATTCCAGAAAGACTAAGTTTTAGTGGACATACTTCCTAGAAAAGAATGTATTCTGAAATAACAAATCAAAATAAGATATTAATATTTTTCCTAAGAAATTATTTAAAAGAATAAACTAATTTCCCATAAAAACCAATTATTGAAAGGAGATATTAAGGTCATTATATGAATATTAAACAAATTAAAATGCCCTTTAATTAAAATAATTAATATTGTATACCCTTTTAATTTTCCAAGTCTCAACTTAATACAAAATGATTTAGAAATTACAAGAATAATTTAAACATTTTAAATATACATCAAATTATGCACTTACAAACATTTACAAATAACATTCACTCATGCATCACATTTATGAAATTAAAATCACATAACAATGAGGTTGTTCTCTTCCTAGAGTCGACCTGGGCCAAATACTATTTTCACATAAATCCTTCCTTGTTTCCCCACATTTAAAACCATGGTCATAATCTTGCACACTCGATTCAAATATTAGTGCCACATGAAATTATCGCATATATAATCATATTGAAAGAGAAACAAGATCTATATTAACCTTCAAATATGAATTCATAGAGAAACTACGTATCATGCTTTCAACATAAACATTAACCATATTGTATCCTATTACTATAAGCATCACATGTACGTTCAATTTTCACTTAAAAAAGTAACCCTAAGTCTAATGTAGAACCATTACATTAGGAATTCACATCACAACTATCACAATTTACTATTCCATAAGATAACGTAACCAATTATAGAATCTAGAATTCATTTGTCTTTCTATATCATAAAGTAAGTATGAATCTAACGTAAGCATGTAAAAGTACATCTGACATCATCATCCATGTAAACATACAAAATCATCACATAATGTCTAATGATATAAATTCATAATCAAAATAGGTCTAATATCACAAAATAATGTATCATCAAGATAGTCCACATGTCAAA
Organism: Chamaecyparis obtusa; assembly: GCA_027943335.1. Taxonomy (NCBI): domain Eukaryota; kingdom Viridiplantae; phylum Streptophyta; class Pinopsida; order Cupressales; family Cupressaceae; genus Chamaecyparis; species Chamaecyparis obtusa. The sequence continues at coordinate 629,891 of BSBK01001030.1, forward strand.
TCATTAGTTGAGAAAAGTGAGGTCATGGTAGGACCTCACATCCTCCCCCCCCTAAACATGAACTTCCTCCTAGAGTTCATCGAATAGATGGGGATACTATGCTCTCATCTGTGTGATGTCCTCCCAAGATGCTATGACCTCATCATAGCAATCTCACTGAACCCTAATCTAGTCCAACTCTCAACCTCAAAGGGCCAGGGTCCTGCGAGCCAGTGTACGTATGAGCTCCAAAGCCAGCTGTCCATCTGACACCACCTATAAAGCATCCCAATCAATGATATGAGACTCATCATAAATTTATTTCCTCAAAATAGATACATAAAACATATCATGGATGCTCGATAGGCTAGGTGGAAAAGCTAAATAGTATGCAACTGGGCCTATCCTCTCCAAAATCTTAAAAGGTTTGGCAAAGCAAGGGGCCAGCTTAGAACCCTTTCCAAAATGGATTGGGCTCTTATGTGGCCGCACTCTCAAAAAGACTTTGTCCCCAACCAAATACTCCCTATCAATCCTCCAAGTGTCTTCATACTTTTCATGTTGATCCTTGGCCTCTCTAAGACGCTGCCTGATCATATCTACCTACTACTCCGTCTAGTTGACTAACTCTGGACCAATAGAAACCCTATCCTCAATCCTGTCCCAACTCAATGATGTCCTACAAGGTCTGCCATACAAGGCCTAGTAAGAAGGCATGCCCAATGATGTATGATGCCCATTATTGTAGGTAAACTCAACTAAATGTAGGTACTCCTCCCACCTAACTTGATGATCCATCGCATACATCTATAGCCTGTCCTCTAACACCTAGTTGACTCTCTTAGTCTGACCATCTATCTCTAGATGATAAGTTATGCTGAAATTGAGCCCAGTGCCCAAAGAGATCTAAATCTCCCTCCAAAAGGATGAAGTAAATAGAGAATCCCTATCTAATATAATCGTATGTGGAATTCCATGTAGTTTGACAATATGTCTCAAGAAAACCTCTGCTACTGCAGGTGCTGTGAAGGTAGTATGAATGGGTGAGAAGTGGGCTACCTTTGTTAACCTATCCATTGTCACCATAATAGCATCATGGCAATGAGAAGACATAGGAAGACCAACTATAAAGTCCATGGCTATAATGTCCCACTTCCACTCAGGTATCCCATGTGACTGTAGAAGTCCTCTAGGATGGCAGTGCTCCGCCTGAACTCTCTGACACTCCAAACATCTAGCTATAATCTTTGCAATGAGTGTCCTCATATCTAGCCAATGAAAAAGTTGTCTCAAATTTGCATGTAACTTCATGACTCCTGGGTGCACTACATATGGTGCACTATGAGCCTCAAGGATAATGAAGTCATGAAACCCACCAGGAGAAGGTACATAAATGCATCCTCTATGGTGGAGAAGACCATCAAACTCTAGGGTATAATCTAAGAACTTACCCTCAAGGGGTCTTCGAGCCTAAACCAACTGACAAACCTCTGAATAGAATCCATCCTCCTACAAGTGATGTAGTATGCACCCTCTCAAATCTATGCTACTAGTCACTGCTATAAGCTGATAACATCTCCTGCTCAAGGCATCTACTACCACATTCTCCTTACCCTTGATGTAATGAACATCAAAGTCATACTTGCAGAGAAACTCCATCCACCTCCTTTGCCTAGCATTACTATTTAGCTGAGTGAATATGTACTACAAACTCTGATGATCTGAGTGAAGCTCAAATCTATGACCCAAAAGGAAATGTCACCACCTCACCAAAGCATGCACCACTACTGCTAGCTCAAGGTCATGGGTAGGGTAGTTAAGCTCATGAGTCTTGAGTTTCCTAGACTCATAGGAAATAGCTCGACCACCCTGCATAAGCACTACTCCAATCCCATCTAAAGATGCATCTGTGCATACAATGAAATCCATTGATGGATCTGGTACTACAAGCATAGGTGCGCTAGTAACTGCTCTCTTGAGCTCCTAAAAATCTCTCTCGCACCTCTCTATCCACTCAAATTTCATCCCCTTTCTTTGAAGGGAAGTGATAGGATGGGCTACTCTAGAGAATCCCTTGACAAATCGCCTATAATAGCCTGCAAGACTCATGAAACTCTTGACCTCTGTCACACTAGTAGGTGCTAGCCAATCCATAATTGCTCTAGTCTTAGATGGGTCAACTAAGATCCCATCTCCTAATATCACATGGCCAAGGTAATAAACCTCTAATCTGAAGAAGACACACTTTGAAAAACTATTGAACAATTGATTGTCCCTCAAGCATTGCAAGACCTATCTCAAATGCTCCTCATGCTCATGCTCATCTCGTGAATAGATCAAAATGTCATCTAGGAACACCACCATAAATTTGTCTAAGAATAAGCAGAATAATCCATTCATGAGGCTCATGAATATGGTTGGAGTATTTGTGAGTCCAAAAGGAACCATGGTGAACTCATAATGTCCATATTGTGTGTGAAATGCAGTCTTGTGGATGTCTCTCTCCATAATCCTCAACTAGTGATACCCTTACTTTAAGTCTATCTTTAAGAACACATGGGCACCTTGAAGTTGATCAAACAAATCATCTATCCTAGGAAGTGGGTACCGATTCTTGATGGTCACCTTGTTCAGTTATCGGTAATCTATGCACAACCTAAGAGATCTGTCTTTCTTCTTAACAAAGATGATGGGTGCACCCCATGGTGATATACTAGGATGAATGTGCCCTTTCTCCAAGAGCTCCTCCAACTAAATCTTGAGCTCACTAAGCTCATGGGTAGTCATCCTATAGGGTGCTCGAGATATTGTCTCTACTCTTGGCACAAGATCAATATGAAAATATACTTCTCTAGGTGGTGGCATACTAGGTAGCTCTAATGGAAATACATCTACAAACTCCTGCAAGATGGGATGTTCATCAAGGGAAGTCTCCTTCTTGACCTCCTCTCTATCACTAATGGTGATGGAAAACAAATAACAACCTTTTCACATGCACCGCTTTAGATGCTTAGAGGATATCATATGAAGAGATATAGGTCTCTGGACTCCTAAGATAACTAAGGACACACCCTCATCATCCACACACTCGATCTTATTCTATCTACAATCTATCTTGGCTCTATGGGCATAAAGCCAATCCATGCCAAGAATGACATCATAAGATCCTAGTGGTGTGACACAAAGGTTAATTGATGTGGTCATGTCCCCAATCTCCAACTGACATCCCCTCACCAAGGAACTAACTGACACCCTAGCACCTGAGGCTAACTCAACCTCCCAACTGACATCCTTCCTAGCTGTCACTAGTCCACAATGCTCCACTATAAAAGGTGTAATAAAAGAGTCAGTAGCTCCAGAATCAAAAATTATAGAAATGATACTACCTCCAATCATGCCTACAACCTCAATGACTATGGCCTGATGCTCAGCCTAGCGGTTATCAAGCACTGCAAATACTCTATGAGATCTACCCATGTCTCGTATAGTAGGCTCTGAAGCTGTCACACTCTAACTATCGGTTGGATGACCTATAGGATAGTCCATAGAAATATGCCCCATAGTACCACATGTGTAGCATAGACCTCTAGCCTAGGTCTGAATCCCCTAAGGTCTAGATTGCTACTATCCACTTGTCATACTTGATCCACTATATCTACCTCTGGATGTCTGAGACCGAGCTCTCTGATCTCATTAAGATCCCCATAATTGCCACTTCTTGGGCTTAGAGACCTACTATCCTTATGGAGGTCTCTTTCTCTGGCTCTGCTGAGACTGTTGTTGCTGCTACTGCTAAGGTTCCCTAGAAGACCTTGAGGAGTTCTTCTGATTTCCCTTCCAGTGGGATTTCTAGAAACCAAAAGACTGTAGTGCGGAACTACGGTTCTATGACCGATCCCAAGCATCATGAGACCTATTATGGATCTCCTTAGTGATCATGGCCCTCTCAATGGTATTGTGTAAGTCTCTTGAAGGTACCATCTGCACTCTATCAGCTATAGCATAGTTCAACCCCTTAATAAAGAAATTGACTTGAATTTTCTCATCCTTCATGTAATCTACATAAGGGAGGAGCTCAACAAATATACTCTCATACTGTACTAATGATAGACCTCTCTGCTGTAAGTCATGAAAGTCATCAATGTGACACTGTCTGTAGTTCTCTAACATATATTGGGCTCAGAATCTCTCCAAGAAGGTCTCCCATGTGAGGGTATCTATGACAAGGTGACTCTTACACTTCTTCTACCTCCACCAAGTAGAGGCAGTCCCTCTCAGCATGTGAACTAAAAATCATGCCTCAAGGTTGTTCTCATATGGACACAACCCAAAGAAATCCTCAAGGCTCAAAATCCAAGCCTCAACCTTTATCCCACTCATGGATCTTGAAAAGGGTGGTGTTTGTAGTCGAATGAGGTCTCTAATCTGGTCCCCTGTATCATAGGGCACTCTCGGCACAACCACTGGTGGTGGCTGTGGCATGTGAATAGACTCATCCTCATGATCTTCCTGCTCCTCAACCCATCTAGGAGGAGGACTCCTACTTCACTCTCGGGCCATAGCCTGTTGACCTCCTAGAGGCAATCTATCCATAATAATACCAGCTAAATTCTATAGTGCATTAAGGATATCCTGGTTGGGATTAGGTGGCATCACAGGAGGGGCCCCCTATTCATCACCTACTCCCTTTGCTACCTGCTTTGTACCCTCTACTACCACGTGGCCACCTCTGGATCTCCATCCACGTCAATGAGCATTTCGCATGACTAGAGGCATCCTACTACCGACTTCACTTTACTAAGGTTTTCCCTGAAAGGATGGACGTCTTAGAAGGACAATAAATGAGCTCTCCAAGCATGACATAATATATATTAATAGAGTTGAAGATGAGAAAATTCTATACTTCTTTATTAAAATTTAATTAAATGGAACTCTAATGTTTATATAGGTAAGTCATTAATTTCCAAGAGTACTAAATATTTCAACATAATTTAGGTTAAGCTATAATGCTATTTTTACGATGGCCAGTATACTGGCTACATATATTGGCCTCATAAAAATAACATTATCAAGTTTTAAATTAATGATCTATTTCTTTTTTGAACTATGAAACGTAATGAGTTTAGGTTCCTAGAGTAGAAACTGGGCTCTAATACTAGAATGTAATGCCCATAATACAAGGACAAAACACAACAATAATTTTTTTTGAAAAGAAAACTAAATGACAACTATGGTTACACACAAAGCTCACTTGATGTGAAGCTTGAGACGTAATGAATATTCACCTAACGTCTCATAAGGAGAATCATGGCATGCACTAGTGTGCCAACATCCCTTATTTGTTAGATGACATTAGGTGACATAATAATCCTAACTAGGTTTGGCGTGAAAGATTTATTAGGTTATGTCTCAGTTCATTTTTCAATTAAGAAATGAGAATACTCCCTAACTCAAACTAGGGTAAGGGAAACTGTAAAGTCATCGATACTGGATAGACTAAGTTTAAGGGGACATACTCCCTAGAAATGAATGTATTTTGAAATAACAAATCAAAATAAGATATTAATATTTTGCCTAAGAAATTGTTTAAAAGAATAAACTAATTTCCCATAAAATCCAATTATTGAAAGGAGATATTAAGGTCATTATATGAATATTAAACAAATTAAAATGCCCTTTAATTAAAATAATTAATAATGTATACCCTTTTAATTTCCCAAGTCTCAACTTAATACAAAATTATTTAGAAATTAAAAGAATAATTTAAACATTTTAAATATACATCAAATTATGCACTTACAAACATTTACAGATAACATTCACTCATGCATCACATTTACAAAATTAAAATCACATAACAACGAGGTCATTCTCTTCCTAGAGTCAACCTTGGCCAAATACTGTTTTCACATAAATCCTTCCTTGTTTCTCTGCATTTAAAACCATGGTCATAATCCTGCACACTCGATTCAGATATCAGTGCCACATGAAATCATTGCATATATAAACATATCAAAAGAGAAATAAGATATATATTAACCTTCAAATATGAATTCATAGAGAAACTACATATCATGCTTTCAACATAAACATAAACATAAACCATATTGTATCATATTACTATAAGCATCACATGTACGTTCAATTTTCACTTAAACAAGTAACCCTAAGTCTAATGCAGAACCATTACATTAGGAATTCACATCACAACTATCACAATTTACTATTCCATAAGATAACATAACCAATTGCAAATTCCATAATTCATTTGTCTTTCTATATCATAAAGTAAGTATGAATCTAATGTAAGCATGTAAAAGTACTAACATCATCATCAAAATAAACATGCAAAATCATCACATAATGTCTAATGATATAAAGCCATAATCAAAATAGGTCTAATATCACAAAACAATGTATCATCAAGATAGTCCACATGTCAAATCATCAGTCCAGCTAAGTGGGGTCGGCGTAGGACCTCACACAATGCAAAAGATATATGTAGTATATTTCACTTTTTTTTTAATGAAGAAAAGATATTCCTTCCATTGTATGTATTGTTTTCAAAATAAGGTATATAAAGTTAGTACAATAATTTTATTTTTCTATTTAGAAAGATTTAAATCTGTTACATCTCCTATGTTCAAAATAGGGAAATTCTTTCCAAAATTGTAATCACCTCCTTATAAATTTCATATGTGTATATATCTTGTATATGATTTTTAAGATTATTATGCTCTTAATTCCTTTCTTTATCCACTTGTGCAATCACATGCATATGAAATAAATATACATGTATATAAAAGAATGCTAATATGTATTCTTAAATATATATTAACATAATTTTATAAATATATATAATTATAAAACTCCTTTTAATCATATAATTTGATGTGAACATATATAATATGTATATGTATATGTATATGTATATGTATATGTATATGTATATGTATATGTATATGTGTATATATATATATATATATATATATATATATATATATATATATATATATCATATATATACCATAATACCATAATCAAAACCTATTTTTACCTTAATCAAAAACATATACCATATATATCATATTAAATATATTACAAATTTAATAATTTACTAAATGTATGTATTTTAAAAACAAGGGACCGAACACACCTTTTTTTAAAAAAATTAAAGGGCACTACCTTTTTTTGCACTGTCTATGGTACTTTGTGTTGGAAATATAGATGCAGTAACTGAGAGGGGGGGGTGAATCAGTTAACCACAAAAATATTACCACTGATCCCTTAAATATCTTAACAAATTATTTACTGTGCCACTTGGTAAATATACAGAGAAATGCTGAAAACTTGATCCTTGACGTGTGTAATAATTAAACTGTTCTTAAGCATTCATCACTGATTAACTTACATGAATAAAGAAAATAACATGAACACAAGAGACACCAGATTTACCGTGGAAACCCAATATGGGAAAAACCACCAATGTAACTAGTTTACTATTTTTCACTCTTCTGAAGTGATGCCCGGCTAGAAGCCAACCCAGTAAAAGGTTACAAAACACACTGTTAGGTGTGACCTTGTTAGAGGATTTAATCACCCTGCTAGGAGTGGCCTTGTAAGAGGTCTTGAAACAATTCAATAGAACTGTTACCTTGTTAGAGGATTTACAAAATGTTTGTTAAACCAACTCGGTTAAGAGATTTTGATATCACTGCTACAATTGCTAGAGAGTAACAATGAAATGACCTGCAACTGAATTGTTGAATATACATCTCTATTCTATTTCACTAGATCCTTACTGATCAATTAAATCTTTGCTGCTCCTCAAGGATATCTGACCATCCTTCAAAATTCGCACACACCTTTCTTCAAAATGATTTATGCATGCTGTATATCTTTTATTTACCACTTGACCTTCTATATATATGCCATTTCATAATCATTTAGATTGTCAAGTCGGCACTAATAATTATTATAACGGTCGGTTGGGATAAACAAACTGTAATAACAAAATTCTTTGAAAGGGCCGACCTTGCTCGATAAACATTAATCCTGAAAAGATTTCCTTCAGTGACCGAGAGAACTCGGTAACCACAGCAAATTCTGCAACATCCTTTGGAGACCGAGAGAGCTCAGTAACCACTAATTTTCCTTCGATAACTGAGGAGGCTCGATTAACACTGTTACCCTGTCATGTTTCCTTTAGACACTTGAGAGAACTCGGTAGACATTAAAAACCACCTAGCTGACCGACTGAGCTCGGTAGATTGAGAACCACTTAGCTGACTGACTGAACTTGGTAGATACTGAGAGAGATAATTGATATGACATTTGTGTGACATCAAAGACAACACATAGCTAATCCAACAATGTCCTTCAGACAATTGTATCCAACAACTTTGGTGGTAGAAGATGCCACCGTGACCACAACCCATAGGTGGGGACCATGTGGCATCAATGTCACCCTAGTACCCAGTGGGGTTGCGAAAGGCAGCCACCACTGCAGTACCCACACAGTACTACAATGATGGTACTACCTTCGTAGTACCCTAATGTGGTACTACCTCTGTAGTACCCCACTGTGGTACTATGGATGTAGTACACACCCCCCCAAAATGTGTCATGGATAGTATCAGGCTGCTAGACTACGCACATCACCCGAAAAACCCCTCTTCTTAATAATTTTCTATGAAAAAATATTTTTTTTGTAATACGGAACTTAGAGCAGAGGTAAAAAAAATAAAAATATAAAAACATTACAAAATAAAATTTTAATTTTATGAATATAGTTTGGAATTCAATATAGAAATGAAAATGAAATTTATTTTTTAAGAATGCATCTTTTACTGGCATAAAATGTCATAGTATATGAAATAAAACTATATAAAAATAGGCTGAATAAAAGATGCAATAGAGAAGAACCCACTGTTTCAAAAGAGTGGGTAGCCTGCATGATTATATATATATATATATACATATATATCTATATATATATATATATATATATACATATATATATATATATCTATGTATATATATATGTATATCTATATATATATATGTATATATATATATATATGTATATATATATATATATGTATATATATATGTATATATATATGTATATATATATATATATATATGTATATATATATGTATATATATATATATATGTATATATATATATATATATGTATATATATATATATATGTATATATATATATATATGTATATATATATATATGTATATATATATATATATATGTATATATATATATATATGTATATATATATATATGTATATATATATGTATATATATATATATATATCCAAGACTGAACAAAGAAATTTATCTTTGTATCTAAACAGAGAAGATTCAAAAAAAAATTGTACAATAACAGAGGATTCATGAGTGCTGAAACTTAAATTGTATTCTAAATTCAAAGAAACATTTACCCAACCGAGTTTATGGGCAGAGATTAGCTAAATTTTTTTGGCAAGAACCCCCTAGGGGTTGTCTGTAAACCTCTGCTAAAATCTTGAGATATATATACACACAAGTGTATATTTGTGTATATACACACCTTAGGTGTGTATATACACACATGTACACATTTGTATACAAAAAAAACTTGATTTACCATCCCCCATGCCTCTGGTTCAAACCTGCATCCAACAAATGAGAAATTTAAGGTTAGAAATGACTTTTATAATTAGGTCTAACCCTAATTTCGAATCAGGGTTAGGGTTTTCCATTTGGGGCCTTTTCCTTTATTTTATTTTATATTCTCATTTTGGTCCCAAAAGTAAAGACTTAGACTTAAATCTCTGTTTTTAGTTTATTAATGTTAAGTGACTTTAGAAAGTCACTTTTATTAAAATTTGATTTAATTAATGTTTTATTTTATGTTCTTATTGGAAATTAGAAATGGTGTTTTAATTAACAAGTGAGATTCTTTTGTTATTAAATGCAATTTTAAAATTATTTAAGTTACTAATGTTGGAATTTATATTTAATGTACATTTATATTATTTTATTTATTATTTTGAGATGAGAGATTTGAGATCTATGATTTAATATATTTTAATATTATTTAGAATAATCTAATGTCTTATTTAAGTTTAGGAAAATTTAATTGAATTTTTATTATTTTAGTGACCTTTTCTATTTTTTGTTTATTATTTGGATTATTAGGGAAATAGTTAATTTTATAAATCCTAGGAAGGACCTAGGTGAATTAATTGTCCCTAATAATAATATTAATATTTTGAATAATAATTATAATTCTTAATTGTTTAAAATCCCTTAGTTGGAATATTATTAATGCTTATTGAATCTTAAATAAAATTTATATTCTAATCAAAGGATACATTAATTATATCGTAAATTTATCGAATAATATTATATTTCAACTATTAATAATTTAATAACCCTAGTGTTGAGTTAGGGTGATTTTCATGTTTCAATCTAATATATCCCACCTTTTGAACTTTGTGTTTGTCTCTAAGTGGTTACCTAGCATCCATTTGGGGCCATTAGGGATGTGAATTGTTTAGGTTAATTTTTTCACCATCATTAGAAATCCTAGGTTTGAAGTCCTAATCAAAGGGGCCTTAAATATTTACTCAATTTGGATATGACTTGAGTGAATTTCCCTTCTAATTATTTCTATGCCAAATCTAGATAGGGTTCCCGTTGATTAATGTAGTCTAACGATCAAGGGATGTTGGCATGCCAATGCATGCCATGATTTCCCCTTGCGAGTTGATTTGTGTTGTTTGTTGTGCCTCATTTTCGTGTTGAGCATTCTTAGTGTGTAACCTAGGATGGAAATTGATTAGGTTGATTTGTTCACCATCATTAGAAACCCTAGGTTTGAATTCCTAATCAAAGGGGCCTTAAATATTTACTTAATTTGGATATGACTTGAGTGGATTTCCCTTCTAATTATTTCTATGGCAAACCTAGATAGGGTTCTCGTTGACTAATGAAGTTTGACGAACAAGGGATGTTGGCTCGCCAACACATGCAATGATTTCCCCTTGCGAGTTGATTTGTGTTGGTTGTTGTGCCTCATTTTCATGTGGAGCATTCTTAGTGTGTAACCTAGGTGATGTTTTGTGCTTTTAAAAAAAATATTTGTTGTGTGTTTTGCCTTAGATTTTGGGCATTACTGATTTATTCAAAAGGGGATTTCTGGGGACATGTATTTAAATAAGCTTAATACATTAGAGAGGGGAGTATTTAAATTAATTTTAGATACTTTAGATGGTGAATCCAATTATATAAATAATTATAATGAAATGGGTAGAGTAATATGACAATAATGATTAATTAATGAAATTTAATTATGATATCACGCGGATTATTAATTAAATAAATTTAATTAATATGAATGATTTTTGGACATCTACATTTTCCCCCTCTTTGATGCAACGCTGTAGGTGGCATTGCATCAAAGAAAAGAAAAGAAAATAAGTTACCCCAGATGGAATGAGTCACAATGAAGTGACGACGGTAAAAGGTTGTGCCCCGTCAAGAAAATAACCCAAAGGAAAGATTTGTGGAATTTTCTTGAAAAGAAAACAAACATGAATGAAAAGGGGAGAAAAGGGAGGGGAAAAGGGGAAAGAGGAAAGGGGATAAATAACGGTTGTGGCACGAGAAAAGATGCAAAATGCAATATGAATCTAAATGTAGCTACCAGGACTTGGGGATTTCATTGTGTTAATGTTAGAGAGCACAACTGAGTTTAATATAGCAATAGTAGAAACCTACCAAGGTTACTAGGAACCCAAGGCCTTGTCACCAATGTTGTACAGGACTGACACAAAAGACATGAAATTTTTTCCCCAACATCACACATGAATCCAAGAGGAGACATGGTGGAAATGATGCTGAGGAAACCCACAAACAAATGACATTTTCCAGGTCCACCATGTAACCTAGAAGATCACATGTGGGATGTGCAAGGGTCACATCTAACTAACTCATAGGCAGAAAATACAACGATCAAAATACCTAGCTCCAGATCACCCTTCTTCATAGTGCACCATGATATAAAGGATCATGGAAACCTTGAGGATGATAGAATACAACTGATTGAATATCTTAAGGGAGAGATTGACAACTGATTGGATACGTCTAAGACATAGATTGATGATCATTGAGCTACAAAAGTATATGTGAGACATTAAATCAGTTATTACATATTGTCATTGATGTCAACTATTTTTTACTGTACTTATTATGTTCGTTACAAACATCTGAAGGAGGAAATAATGGTGAAGGAATGAGATATTTACATGAAGATAAGATGTATGAGGAAGATATGGATATGGTATTCATTGGGTAACTTATTGATGAGTCTATGAAATTATGTTAGTGATTTGATTCTATTACATAATTTTGTTATGGATTGAAGATCAAGAATGTATAAGTTTATGTGGATGATAAATGAAGAACTTAGTGTACACCAAGAAAGTATAGTGTAAACCGAGTACAATGTTAAAACTAAGTTAGAAGTCACCGACACATCACAGTATTGACCGAGTGAAAGAAATAAATAGAAAATATGACTACCAACTAAATATGATAAGTTGGATGAATATGGATGATTCTGAGGTTAAAGATAAAGTTTGTTATGAAGATCAAATGTTTGACAAAATTCAAGGATGATCAGATGATCGAGAATGAAACATGTTAGAGACACAAGTTCCAAGGAAGGTTGAAGCGAAAAAATCAACAATGAAGATTAAGAGGAAAAATATATGGTTGAGAAGAAAATAGTTTATTATGTCTATAAAGGAGACAAGATATTCATAATTAATTATGGAATGCATGTGAGAATATTGCATTCATGCAAAGCTGGTCAGACAGGTTGAAGACAAAATTGAGCAATTATGCAGACAACACCGAGTGTCAGAGAAAGGAATTAACCGAGCAGAACAGAGTTGGATGATACAAATAAATTGAATAGATTATATTGGCCAGAGATATTTTGAGCTTAGCATAGATCTTAAAATTTGCAAGGAAATTTTTATTTAAATCAGATCATTTACTGTTGCATTCTAACCATTCCTACAGATAAATCTCTTAACTGAGTGGGACTTAACAGTCTTTATATTTCATTATGACATTTAATGAATGTTGATTGTTTTCATGTTGACCCCATAGTGAATATTTGGTCATGGAGAACTATTAGTGATAAATCCTCTAATGAAGTCACACCTCACATTGTGTTATTGTAACCTTTAACAAGGTTAGCTCTTAACCGAGCTCACTTCAGAAGAGTGAAATTATTTCAGGTATTGGTCCCAGGTGGTTTTTCCCCTAACAGGGTTTCCAAGTTGAAAATCAAGTGTTATATGTGTATGAATGTGATGCTTTGTTATTTTTCTTTACACATTACAATTATTGTTGATCAGTATATACACTAGTTGATTTACTAGTATTCGGTTAATGAACAGAAAGGCACAGATAAAGTTTTATCGAGTTGTTTTAATTGATTTAAAAGAATTTTTTTATACATGAGAGAGTGTTTGGGACTGTAAGATAAGTTTACTTAACTAATTCACCCCCATCCCATCTCATTTATCTAACAGTTGGTATCAGCAAAAAAGAGCTTGAAGGAAATTTTTGAAGGACTTAAGTAAAAGATCACAAGATGTATAAGGGAGAGGTTCCAAAGCTAAACAAAGACAATTTCTCAACATGGAAAAGCGAGATGAAGCTATATCTATCAAGGATTAGTGATTTTGCAACATACTATTTGGAAAATGAGTTTATAACTCCAACTAGTCCTTTGACTGTCAACCAGATGAAAGAAAAGACAAGAACACAATGCTATGATGATTGAGATTGCTTCTTCTTTATCAAATGTTGAATTTGAAGACATTAAGACATGTACAACTGCAAAGAAGATGTGGGACAAGCTTACACTAGTTCATGGAGGAGATGTGAATGTGCTAAGGGCTAAAGTTAAAAGTCTAAGAGGTAAGTTTGATGACATAATGATGAAAGAAGGTGAAAACATCACTGAGTACAATAAGTCAAGGAGGTTGTGAATGCTACCCAAGGAGCAAGTGGAACTATTGATGAAGACACTGTGGTAAGTAAAATACTCAGAACCTTGTTACCTTCCTATGCTAGTAGAGTCTCTGCAATTCATGAAATGAGAGCACTCCTGGTAATAATATTTTACTTGATAGTCTAATTGGTAGATTGACTGCATTTGAGATAAATAGCTATGACAAAAATATTTTACCTATGGTAGAATCTACATTTATGTCATCTCTAAAAATTGGAAAGTCACACAACAGACATAAGATAAGTAATGAAAGTGAGAGTGAAAGTGAAGAGGATGAACTTGATGAACTTCAAGCATTGATGGCTAGAAGACTACAAAAAGGCAAAGGAAGATATAGAGGTAAACTACCCATGGTATATTTTAAATACAAAAAGATTGGTCATATTGTTGTAAGATGTCCTGATAGAAAAGAAGATGAGAAAACAAGTGAAAGATCTAATGAAAAGAAGAATGACAAAAGAGATTACCAAGATCACATATGTAACCAACAATATGTCAAAAGAGGCAACTGAGACTACAGAGATAAAGGCAAGAAGGCATGCTACCTAGTTGAAGATGAAGATGAGGACACCGAGACTGAAACTGATGAAGACATAGAAGTGGTCTTTGTGGCATTGAAGGAAGATTTTGAAGAAGAAGAAATGTATGTTGAAACAACACTTATTTCTAAAGTTAGCAAGAATGATACTTGGATTATTGATAGTGTCTGCACACATCATATGAATGGTGATGAAGAAAATTTTGAATATCTTGAATATTATAATGGTGGATCTGTGAAAATGGGAAATGATACACCTTGTCAATTAAAAGGAAAAGGATCTATATTGTTGAATAATAAGATAATATGTGAGAATGCATATTGGGTGAAAGGACTTAACTATAATTTGTTCAGTATAGAATAGTTGAATAACACTGGTCACCAAGTTGCATTAGAGAATAGAAGGTTGAAAATCTATGATGAGACTGGAAAGTTGGTTGGTACTAGTGAACAATCAAAAGATAACTTATTCTATCTTAACAATGCTAAAAAGTTTTGTTTATTGGCTAAAAATGATGATGTATGGTTATCGCACAAGATATTATGTCATGTGAACTTTGACAACATGGTTAAGATCAGTAAGAAAAGGAAAGTTAGAGGTTTACCGAGCATATCTAAACCTGACCATGTAATGTGCAAACAATATCAAATGGATAATATGTCAAAGTCTAGTTTCAAGAGAAAACCTTAATCATTTAATTCTATTTTGGATTTAGTTTATACTGACTTGTTTGGTCCAATGAGAACTCAGATTTATTATGGAGACATATATTTTATCTTGTTTGTTGATGATTTCTCTAGGATGATGACTGTCATGTTCTTAAAAGAAAAATCTGAGCTTTCAAAATGTTTAAATGGTACAAAGCAAAAGTGGAAAGAGAAAGTGGTAAGGAACTGAAATGCTTGAGATCAGATAGAGGTGGTGAATTTATTTCTAATGAGTTCACTAATTTTTGTAATGAGCATAGAATTAAGAGATAGGTATTTGCACCGAGAACACCCCAGCATAATGGAATTGGTGAAAGGAGGAATAGATCAATTGTTGATTGTGCTAGAACACTGATGATTGAAAAAGATGTTGCACAAATGTATTAGAGAGAAGCTATTAGTAATGTTGTTTACACATTGAACCAAGTTCAATTGAAGAAAGAATCAAACAAGACACCTTATGAATTATGGTATGGTTACACACCTAATGTGAGTTATTTCAAAATATTTGGAAGTAGATGTTACATTCTGAAAGATGATAGAAATAAAAAATTTAATTCAAAAGGTGATGAAGGGATATTTTTAGGATATTGTACTAAAATAAAGACTTATAAATGTTTGAACAAGGCTACTAACAAGATGATTGAAAGTGAAAATGTGAGAGTTGATGAGTTTGCAGAAAAGAATGATGAAGAAAGAAAAAAGGAACCGAAAGACTATGGTAGATTTGTTTATATTGAAGAACCTGAAAATCTACCTGAGCAACAGTTTGGCATTACCAAGAAATAGAATAATGCTACTAAGTAACAGTCTTTATAGACCAAGCATCATTAATTAGTTATTGATGAAGATAATGATCATGCACTGAATGGAGAACACATTGAAGAACAAAGATCTGAACCTATACTTGCAAAATATGTGAGAAGACACCATCCACAAGATCAGATAATTGGAGATAAAAGTGCAGGAATGATGACTCAAAGTAAGTTGAGGAACAACACATGTTTAGTTTATGAATTTGAGCCTAAAATTGTTAGATATGCATTGGAAAATGATGAATGGATCAAGGAAATGAATGAAGAGACTAAGAAAATACAGAAAAACAAAACATGGACATTGGTACTGAGACTGAAAGACAAAAATGTGATTGGAACCAAATGGATATTCAAAAAAAAATTGAATGAGAATGAAGATGTCACAAGGAACAAAGAAAGACTAGTATGCAAAGGTTATGCACAAGAAGAAGGAATTGACTATGAAGAAACTTTTGCACCCATTGCTAGACTTCAAGGGGTAAGAATATTGCTTGCATATGCTTCCTACAAAGGATTGAAGGTATATTAGTTGGATGTTAAATCTTCATTTCTAAATGGGATACTTGAGGAAGAGGTATACATTGAACAACCTATAGGTTTTGTTGATCCTAATCAGAGGAATATGGTATGTAAGTTGCACAAAGAACTATATGAAATGGAACAAGCACCAAGGGCATGGTATGAAAGATTACATTCTTATCTCATAAGTATTAGATTTGTTAGAACAAGTCACAAAAACAATTTGTATTTGAAATGTGAAACTGATGACAAGGCTCTTATTGCAAAAATAGTTATTGATGATATCATATTTGGAGGAAATCATAATTTATGCAAATCTTTTGTTGATGAAATGAGGAAAGAATTTAAAATGTTGATCTTTGGTGAGATAAAAAATATTCTTGGATTGAAAATACTACAATAGAAGGAAGGCATTTACATCACACAATATAAATACATCAAAGAAGTGTTGAAGAAATTTGGTATGGAAGATACAAGCTAACAAAGGATGACAAGTTAACCGAGGTAAATCAAACCTTGTATAGATCAATGATTCGAAAGTTAATGTATATTGTGCATAGTAGACCAGATATTGCACATGTGGTTGGGATTGTAGGTATACTTTTTGCTAATCCTAAAGAATCACACATCACTGTTGTGAAAAGAATTTTGAGATGCTTGAAGAACACTAAAATTTCTAGTTTGTGGTATAAGAAAGAAGATAATTTTGAACTGAAAGTTTACATTGATGTTGATTGGGCTGGAAACATTGATGATAGAAAAAACACTACTGGTGGAGCATTCTTTTTAGGAGAAAGATTGGTAACTTGGATAAGTAAGAAACAAGGTGAATAGTGGTAATTTGGAATCACCACTATTTGTGTATGTATGTGGGGAAAATGTAAGATTCACTCCTAAATCCAAATTCCCAAAAGAGAGATCCAATTTGATCAACCAAGAGGTTAATACACAATCGAATCAATCTATGAAGAATATGAAAGAAAGAATAAATACTATACTTCCCTATAGTTGGATTAATCTTGAAATATGAAATAATTGAAGTGCAAATACTAACCTTGAATTAGGGCAGATCTAGAAAATGCTAAATTCTGGCTTCTGTATGAACTTTCTGAAGATTCCTTAACCTGTTCTGGACTGGAAATGCCAAGGTAGACAAAACCCATAAATCTTTTCTCCAAATTTAGACAAGTCAACTTTGACCTTTTAAAAGGTCAAAGACCACATTATTTATTTGATGTATGATTCTGATTCTGTTCGCAGATCCTAAAAAGATTGCTAAAAAGGGTATCAAAATTAACTCTCAGATCTGAGATTCCACACCTGTACCTACAAGAAAATTGGTTTTTTTTTGTTTGGGGGGGTTTGCCTTGGTCAAACCCCGGTTTGGAATCAACCTTAATATTGAAATTGAAATAGGAGAATGCTAGCAAGTAGTAGAAATGAATCTAACAATGAAGCTATGCAATTCAATAGATATGCTAATGTATTTGGAATGTAATCAAATATATTGATATGAAAGCTTGAACATAACATTATCAAACCTCCATGATTGTATGCTTGAAATCCACCTTGAGGAAACAATGATATGGATCTTGAAGATGAACAAAGGATCTTGAAGGAAGATCACACCACCATGGTGGCTAGATCTAGGGTTTGAATGATAGATCTTGAATGCTTGAGCCAAATCTCTTCAATAGCTTGAATGCTTAAATCCTTGATCTTCAATGGAGAACTTGGATGAAGAAGAAGACTTGAATACTTGAATGAATGCTTGCTTGATCACCTTGAGAACTTGAGAGCTTGAGCATGAAAATTTGATGATTGAGTGATGATGAAAATGAGAGAGGAAGGCCTCCTTTTATAGTGATCTAGAGTACACTCCTCTAGATGGCCCACCTCGAAGAATTAAATCCCAATTAGGTCCTCACCTTTAGAAAATATACCTTGATTAAATACCATTAAAGGATTTACCATTTCGGAGCTTGAAACAGCCGACCTGAAAGCAAGAAATAATTATCCAGAAAGATAAATTACCAGCAAATGAAACTTTGAAATTCTACCAAGAAGAGGTCAAGGTCAAGGTCAACCCTGACTTGGTTAGGGTCGAGGTCAACTTTGAGCTCAAACCCTAACTTTGCCAGATTCTGCAATAGGAGTTCCAAGGGTGCCAGAAACTTAGAAATTGATGTCTGAACAGGACCCAGTGTCTGGAACAGATAGAAAATCCTTGGAATGATGTGATGAAGGACTAGGAGGTCTCATTTATGAACCCTACCTAGAAAATGGAGCCATGGAAGAGAGAAAATTAGGAAAGTCCTTAAGACCTTAACCCTAATTTCACCTAGAATGAAGAAATCAAGTGCACAGAAGAAGTGGAAGATAAGGGAGAATGCAAAGATGCCAATCATGACCCTAAACCACTTACTCAGAGGGCTAAATTATCTTAACATGGAAGTGCTTCCATTTTAAGATGATACATTAATCCCCCACTTTAGCAAGAGTATGGATTCAATGCAAACTCTTGGTAAAGGAGAAGAGAGAAGAGATCCTAATGGATTCAAAACAAGATAAAATAACACTTAGCTGAAGACACAAGCCCCTAGACCAAGGATTCTAACTCAACATACATACATGAGAGTATACAAAAGAACAAGGGTTAGTACAAAACAACCCAAATCAATTAGCATAAGAAACCTTGCTAAGAAATATTTCTCATACCAATATCATATTTGGAAAGCTATCATAATAGCATAAATGATTACATAAGAGAGACAAGAGAAACACTATAGACAACATAGCTTCATGATCCAGTCCTACTAGCATGAAAGAGAAAAGAGAGAAAAGAGAAAGTGATTACCTTGCCCGGTAAGATGCCCACCTTACCATGAATCACCCTGGAGGGAGAGCCCAACAAGTTCACCCATAAACTATGCTTGCAAGTGTAATGCATCTTCTGATGGCTTTTGGAATACCCATAGATCCACCTTCTTGTATCACTATGAATATGAAATGCATGTCTTCTTAGGATTTAGCAACTTATGTGCGTTACCTTCAAAAGATTTAGCATATAGGTGCGTGTCTTTTCAAGATTTAGCAACTTATGTGCATTACCTTCCAAGATTTAGCATATTTGAAATTGGAAATGTGTGTCCCTTTAGGATTTAGCAACTTATGTGCGTTACCTTCAAAGGATTTAGCATATTGAAAATTTTGAAAAATGTGTGTCTCCTCAGGATTTAGCAACTTATGTGCATTACCTTCCAAGATTTAGCATAAAAATTAAAAAAACTATAGTACAAGGGAGACCTTGCATATGCCCCCCTCCTTAATATGGCAAAAAACATACTATTTTGTCATGTTAAGGAAAGAAAGAACAAGGATAAAGCCTTCTTTAGCATCAAGACAATATCCATAGACAACACCCAATCCAAGCCAAGAAGGTCACAACTCCTATGAGGCCATGGAAGAGACGAATGTAAAAGATATCATGCAAGAAGTGAAAAGAAAGTAACCCTTAATGAGGGATAGCACACTATTCAGTTTCCAAGGTGAGACATGTATCAACCATGGAAACCCAATGTCAAACAACAAATAAGGTTTGCATAAAGGACATAGGTCCGCAAATGCACACCATAATTTTCATGTATGATTGGATATCACATAATAGATAGATACTGCTTAACCAAGGAAAGAGGTGAATCCTTAGAAAAGAAGAGAATAACGGATGAAAGAACAATGCATAGATTTGAATAAGATAGAAAAGCATACCAAGCTTCCAAGGCTAAAGTACTTCTACCAAACTCACGACCTGTATTTGTGACTCCATGTGTGAATGTTTGAAGATAGAAAAGAAGGATAAGGCATCTTTGCCCACCAAGTGTAGGAACAAAGATAGAAGAGGATACCTACTTCAAAGCAAGGAGATATCCTACTTACAACAATGTATAGTATATCCTTAGCGAGAGATATTGACCCCTACATCCAAGAGTATAAATAATCATGAGAAGGATATGTCACTTATGGAAAAGGATCCTCAAGGAAAGAGATCTTATCACCAAGACCTATACCAAAGAAGAGTGCATTTAGATAAGATATCATCTTTCAAAAGGCGGGAACAAAGATTCAATCATCAAGCCCCCAGTGAAGAAGAGCAAGAGGAATATTTGGAATGAGGGAAACAACTCTAACACTAAAGCAAGGGTGAGAGTTTATAAAGAACATAATTTGCAACATAGAGAAGAAGTGACAACCTAGGACAATAACTTCTCATATAAGAAGGTTATCCATAGTCAAAATATCTATCAATATGATGAAATAATATTGCAATATAAACAAATACCACTAAGCTAAGGAAAGAAGTTCCCTTAGAAAAAGAGAAAGAAGAACCTTTCTCCCCCAAGGGATGAAAGACGAGGGATATTTTTACAAAACACATGTTTAAGAAGAAAATATAATTCCTAGGAATGGATAAAAACATCATGGAAGAAGGAAACATAAAGAATACCAATTAAATCTTAATAAAAAGACCTAATGGATCCTAAGAGACTAGATAAAATGATGCCTCTTGCCCCCCAGTCATGAGACAAGAGGAGAGGGACATTTACTCGAGCACTAATGGAGGGGAATCCCCTATATCAAAATTATGAAGAAGTTGTAAGATGATGCAATAAAAAGGTATAATACCACGTGCAGCCCTATCCCTAACATATAATTTGAAGTTGTTACAATCAGAAAGCAAATGAGTATTACGATAGTGGAAAGGACATTTAAATTTATACAAAGCATCAATAGGTATAGGTCTAAATCTTTCCTTCTTAGAATTCATTAGCTCCACATATACGGTTTTAGCAATTTCTTGACAAGTGTTAGGATTATCCATTAGAGATGTAGAGAGATGAGCGCTAAGGGGAGAACGAAGATCCACACCGCTTAACTTGACTTGAGATTTAGAGGTTCCAACACCAAACATATCTGGTTTAGGAGGTATATTAATGGGAAATTTAATACCATGTTCATTAACTCCTAACCCTAAACCTTTATAGCCTTTTTTATTCACCATATTATATCCAGTAGTGTACATATCATGCAAAGCTTCTACAGGAGGTGATTGTTTATCATGTTCATGAGTAAAGGTCATCTAAGGTGGGATAATAGGTTTGGAAGAAGTTTCTTTACCCTTTCCTTTAAGATCATCATGATTAGGAGGAGAAGGTAAATCAAAGAAATCTTGCACATCCGCATCCTGCACTATAGCTTGAATCCCATCATAAGTATGGGAAGAGCGAGGATTAACAGATGGAGAATTAGGTATCGGAGTAGGAAGATTAGGATGAAGAGTAGGATGAAGATTAGGAAGATTAGGAGATGGTGTATCATCTACCAAATTCTTCACATAATCCAAAAGATGATTAAGGCTACCACATAAATCCCTAAGAAAAGTTTTAAATGTAGGTAGACTAGTATCAGTCAACTTCACAAAATCATAAGCAAGAGCAAAGTGAAGGTTCATCAATGTTATGAAATGAATAATACCCTCATAAACATCATATGCATTATAAATGGATGCTAGAAGAAGAGTAATAACAAACATGATTATGCACCAAAACATCTTAACAATCTTCATGATAAAAATGCAAGAAATATGTTTTTGTATTTTATTCAATATATAGATTTTTTTTAATTTTTGAAGTATAGATGCAAGACCAAAATGTAAATCTAAAACCAAAAAGAAAGAGAGTAAGCACGTCAGGTTCACCAAAATGAATAGTGGTAATTTGGAATCACCACTATTTGTGTATGTATGTGGGGAAAATGTAAGATTCACTCCTAAATCCAAATTCCCAAAAGAGAGATCCAATTTGATCAACCAAGAGGTTAATACACAATCGAATAAATCTATGAAGAATATGAAAGAAAGAATAAATCCTATACTTCCCTATAGTTGGATTAAGCTTAAAATTTGAAATAATTGAAGTGCAAATACTAACCTTGAATTAGGGAAGATCTAGAAAATGTTGAATTCTGGCTTCTGTATGAACTTTCTGAAGATTTCGTCACCTATTCTGCACTGGAAATGCCGAGGTGGAAAAAACCTAGAAATATTTTCTCCAAATTCACATAGGTCAAATTTGACCTTTTAAAAGGTCAAAGACCACATTATTTATTTGAAGTTCAATTCTGATTCTGTTCGCAGATCCTGAAAGATTGCCGAAAAGGGTATCAAAATTCACTCTCAAATCCGAGATTCCACACCTATACCTACAAGAAAAATGTTTTTTTTGTTTTTTTGGGGGGTTTGCCTTGGTCAAACCCTGGTTTGGAATCAACCTTAATATTGAAATTGAAATAGGAGAATGCTAGCAAGTAGTAGAAATGAATCTAACAATGAAGCTATGCAATTCAATAGATATGCTAATGTATTTGGAATGTAATCAAATATATTGATATGAAAGCTTGAACATAACATTATCAAACCTCCATGATTGTATGCTTGACATCCACCTTGAGGAAACAATGATATGGATCTTGAAGATGAACAAAGGATCTTGAAGGAAGATCACACCACCATGGTGGCTAGATCTAGGGTTTGAATGATAGATCTTGAATGCTTGAGCCAAATCCCTTCAATGCTTGAATGCTTAAATCCTTGATCTTCAATGGAGAACTTGGATGAAGAAGAAGACTTGAATACTTGAATGAATGCTTGCTTGATCACCTTGAGAACTTGAGAGCTTGAGCATGAAAACTTGATGATTGAGTGATGATGAAAATGAGAGAGGAAGGCCTCCTTTTATAGTGATCTAGGGCACACTCCTCTAGATGGGCCACCTTGATGAATTAAATCCCAATTAGGTCCTCACCTTTAGAAAATATACTTTGATTAAATACCATTAAAGGATTTATCATTTCGGAGCCCGAAACAGCTGCCCGAAAGTAGGAAATAATTATCCTGAAAGATAAATTATCGGCAAATAAAACTTTGAAATTCTGGCAAGAAGAGGTCAAGGTCAAGGTTGACCCTAACCTAGTCAAGGTCAAGGTCAACTTTGAGCTCAAACCCTAACTTTACCAAATTCTGCAACAGGAGTTCTAGGGGTGCCAGAAACTTAGAAATTGATGTCTGAATAGGACCCAGTGTCTGGAACAGATAGAAAATCCCTGGAATGATGTGATGAAGGACTAGGAGGTCTCATTTATGAACCCTACCTAGAAAATGGAGCCATGGAAGAGAGAAAATTAGGAAAGTCCTTAAGACCTTAACCCTAATTTCACCTAGAATGAAGAAATCAAGTGCAGAGAAGAAGTGGAAGACAAGGGAGAATGCAAAGATACCAATCATGACCCTAAACCACTTACTCAGAGGGCTAAATGCTCTTAACATGGAAGTGCTTCCATTTTAAGATGATACACAAGGATACATTTCTCAGTCCACTGCAAAAGTAGAATATGTTGTTGCGGCTACTAATTGTTCAAATATTGCATGGATAAAGAAACTATTGGAAGGTATGAATGAGGAGATCACTAATCTAGTGATAATATATTGTGATAATAAAAGTGCAATTAATATTTATAAGAATCCAGTGATGCATGCAAAGACAAAGCATATATCTATAAAGTATCACTACTTAAGGGAACAAGTTCAAGAAAAGAAAGTCAGATTGGAGTATGTAAAATCACAAGAGCAACTTACTAATATATTCACTAAACCCTTACTAAAGAACACATTTGAATACTTGAGAAGTAGACTTGGGTTCCATCTCCTATCTAACACTCACTAAGGTGATCTGAGGTTGCATCAACGTATACTTTATCAGAATATCTAATGATGTTGATTTATAATTTTCACACTTTGGGTTTCCTAAGGTTGTGAAAGATTGAAGACAAGATGAAACTACATATCTATACATGCAAGGTACTAGAATATGAACTGAACAACAGAGATATTGATTTGGCTACTAAAGAGTTGATTATTTTCTTTTTGGCATTGTTGTCAAAGGGAGAGAATGAATCAATGAAATATCTATTTGCAAGGAGACATGATTGCATGAAGTAAGGAAGAGAGAATAAGGGAGAAATTACATGCAGGGAGAGCATTGATGTCATGTAGTGATAAAACATATTAAATGCATAAGCTATAGAGAACTTACCAAGTCACAACATATATACAAATTTGTAGATAGATGTTTGGTATTCTATGGAATATTTAATATTGTGTTGCCATCAATGCCAAAAGGAGAGATTGACAACTGATTGGATACTTCAAAGACAAAGATTGATGATTACCGAGCTACCAAGGTATATGTGAGACATTAAATCAGTTATTGTATTGTCATTGATGTCAACTATTTTTTACTATACTTATCATGTTAGTTACAAACATCTCAAGGAGGAAATAATGGTGAAGGAATGATATATTTACATGAAGATGAGAAGTATGAGGAAGATATGGATATGGTATTCATTTGGTAACTTATTGATGAGTCTATGACATTATGTTAGTGATTTGATTATATTACATAATTTTGTTATGGATTGAAGATCAAGTATGTATAAGTTTATGTGGTCGGTAAATGAAGAACATAGTGTACATCAAGAAAGTGTAGTGTATACCAAGTACAGTATTAACCAAGTTAGAAGTCACCGACAGATCACAGTATTGATCAAGTGAAAGAAATAAATGGAACATATAGCTGTCGACTAAAGATGATGAGCTGGATGAATATGGATGATTCTGAGGTTAAAGATAAAAATTTTTATGAAGATCAAATGACTGACAAAATTCAAGGATGATCGGGCGATGGAGAATGAAACAAGTTAGAGACACAAGTTCTAAGGAAGGTTGAAGCAAAAAAATCAACGGTGAAGATTAAGAGGCAAAATCTATGGCTGAGAATAAAATGGTTTATTATGTATATAAAAGGAGATAAGAGATTCATAATTAATTATGTAATATGCATGAGAATATTTTATTCATGTGAAGCTAGTCAGACAGGTTGAAGATAGAACCGAGCAATTCTGCAGACAACACCAAGCTTTAGAGAAAGGAATTAACCAAGCAGAATAGAGTTGGGGGATACAAATAAACTGAAGAGATTATATTGGCCAGAGGTATTTTGAGCTTAGCATAGATCTAAAAAATCTGCAAGGAAAGTTTTATTTGAATCAGATCATTTACTATTGCATTCTAACCATTGCTACAGATAAATCTCTTAACCGAGTGGGACTTAACAATCTTTATATTTCATTATGACATTCAGTAAATATTGATTTTTTTCATGTTGACCTCATGGTGAATGTTTGGTCATGGAGAACTATTAAAGATAAATCCTCTAACCAAGTCACACCTCACAATGTGTTATTGTAACCTTTAATAAGGTTGGCTCTTAACCGAGCTCACTTCAGAAGAGTGAAATTATTTCGGGTACTGGTCCCAGGTGTTTTTTCCCATAATAGGGTTTCCACGTTAAAAAGAAAGTGTTATATATGTATGAATGTGATGATTTGTTATTTTTCTTTACACATTACAATTATTGGTTTGATCGGTATATACACTAGTTAATTTAATGGTATTCGGTTAATGAACAGAAAGGAACAAATAAAGTTTTACCAAGTTGTTTTCTATGATTTGAAATATTTTTTTAATACATGAGAGAGTGTTTGGGACTATAGGATAACTGGACTTAACTAATTCACCCCCCCTCTCAGTTATCTAATAGAGGAGATGAATGATGAGAAGCCTTCAAAAAGATAACCAAGAATCAAAGAAATGATCCAAAATCAAAGTGATAGGTCCAATAGACGTCCTTTGGAAAGATAGTTTGACTAATTGAGTGATGGGGAGATGAGGTCGGACAGGAGAAAGGATGCATCCTATAAGGACTCGTTGGTGGGATTTGTTGGAACAAACTATGGCTAGTGGAAAAAGATGAATCTGAGACAATCGTTAGATCAAGGATGGTGACTGAGGAACTTGCTGAAGGACAAGGTTGGGTGAGACAATTCAATAGATCATAGTTTCTAAAGGACTAGCAAGGATATGTACAATGGGATGCGATGATATAGTACAAAAGGCATGGTTGATATATATAGTGGATATTTACAAAAACTCAGGGATTAGGATAGGTCAAAAGTGACAGTGATATATACAAAGCTCAGGATGTGGGAAGAAGGTTTCAATATACAAGCAATATACATATGAATCTCAGCATGTGAGATAGTGATCTGATATGTTGATGCGCTGATGGGAACACCTAAGGAATAGAGATTTGTGTCAAGGATGTGGGGGGTGAGTGATGATGAGTGTGCGAAGGGAATGGGGGGGGATGGGAGTTTGATAGATAATGGCTTGGTCCATTATGTATGATATATATTTTCAAGTTTTCACCAACATACTTGTCCAAGGCACTTGATTGCCAATTTTTCACTGCTAGACAATTATTTCTCTTTACTTTTGCATCATTTTGATCTTTTAATTTTTTTGTATTTTTTTTATTTTATTTTTTTATTTTTTTATCTTTTTGTTATCATCGAGGTGTCTGTTTACCAAGTTTTCACCAAGACAATAATTTTTTTCATGATATTTTAAGCTTTTTATGGATTTTTTCAGATACATAGTAGATAGTTCAAGCATAAAACCACTTTAGATGGATGATATTGATGGGATCATTCAGGGGCTCCCCTTCAAGTGTAGACAATGAATAGGCTCCTAAGCCAAAGCATGTTGTGACAATATAAGGACCCAACCAAGTAGGTTCAAACTTTCCTTTCTTTTCTTGATTTTCTTGCACTTTCTGGTTCTCTTTAAGGACCATGTCTCCCACATAGAACTATCTTGGGTGAACCTTTTTGTTGTAGATTGTTTTAATCCAATTATGGTATACAACCAGATGATCATAATCTTGCTACCTATTCTCATCTAGCAAGCCTAGTTGGGTGAGGGATGCCATGTGATAGTCTTCATCAATGGTATAATTTTTCATAGACACGCGCAATGAAGGTAGCTTGACTCAATTGGTAAGACAACCTTGACACCATATACTAGGGAGTATGGGGTGGTGCCTGTGGGAGTGCGAAATGAAGTGCAATAGGCCTAGAGGGTAGGATTGATTTGAAGGTGCCAGTCATGGCCAGAATCATTGAAAACCTCTTTGAGGATTTTGAGGATATTTTTATTGGTTGCCTCATCTTGAACATACCCTTGAGGGAAGTATGGATTGGAGAAATGGTGATGGATGCAGAACCTTGCACATAGATCTTCCATATGCTAATTTTCAAAAGGTGTGCCATGATCAGTCAAGATGATGGAAGGGATGTCGTACTAGAAAATGATGTGGTAAAGGAGGAACTTAAATATCTCAATGCTAGTGGTAAGAGTGAGTGGAATTTCTTCAACCCATTTTGTGAAATATTCAATGGCATTTATGACATACTTATATCCATCCAAGGAAAGGGGAGTAATCTTACCAATGAGGTTGAAGCCCCAACATGAGAAGGTCCATGGCAACGTAATGGGATGCAAGTCTTGTGCTAAAGCATAGATTAGATTAGCATGTTGTTGTCATGGTAGGCATTTCTTTACGAACTTACAAGCATCATGTTCCATTTTTGGCCAATAATACCAGACTCTAAGAAGCTTCTTTTCTAGGACCATGCCACTTGTGTGGGTACCACAAATTCTGGCGTGAACCTCTTGTAAATCTAGGATGACCTCATTTGAATTTAAACACACAGAGAGGATGTTATGATATCCACAATGATATAGGGCATTGTCTACGAGAGTGTAGCGGGAAGCTCTATGAATAAGGTTCTGGCACTGGGTGTTTGTGAGGTGGGGAGATATGATACCATTTTTTAGATAGGCATGGATGTCATGGTACCATGGGGACCAGGGACCAACCAAAACACACACCATTTTAGCATCTTTTCTCTTGTAAGAGGGTGTATGCAGTTGCTTGACTAAAAATTTGTACTGTGTTGAATCTCAAGGGATTTCTAGTAAAGAATCGATAGTTGTCATGGCCTCTGCATCTTTTTTTAGTAGTCTAGGTATCTTGGTGAGTTGTAGACTTAGGAATTTCTCTTTCATTTTTTCTACCAATTCCTTGTAGGGTAGTAGCTTTTCATCTTTAGTTTGAAATTCATCCAGAACCTGTTTGATGATGAGTTGTGAATCCTTGAACACTTGTAGTTTTGTGATATTCTATTGGATAGTAGTTTTGAGGTCTAAGATGAGTACCTTATATTTTGCAATGTTATTAGTGTAAGGGAATCCCAATTTGAATGATTTGGGGATGTAATCACCTTGCGGAGTGATAAAGAGGATTCTTGTTCCTGATCCATGAGATGTGTAAGAGCCATTGAAAAAAGATTCCATATCAATTGTTCTTCAACCATGCACAAATATTCATTAGGGAATTCCAATACCAAAGGATACACATCCACTAAGGGTGCCTCATCTAGTTGATCTGCAATGACTTTCCCCTTTATTACTTTTTTGTCTATGTACTGGAAGTTGAATTCACTTAGAAGCATGACCCATTTTTCCATTCAGCCTATAAGTATTGTTTTTGAAAGTAGGTACTTGAGTGGGTCCACTTTGGAAATGAATTTTACGGTATGGCTAAGCATGTAGTGTCAAAGCTTATGAGTGAAAAAAACCACTACAAGACATGTCTTCTCCATGGGTGAATAGTTCAACTCATAGCCGACAAGTGTACAACTGATGTAGTATATGGATCTTTCTTTTCCATTATCAGCAAGTTGTTCCAATAATTCCCTTAGTGTTGTAGTAGTTTCTGAAATGTACAAGATGAGAGGGTGTCCCAGTACTGGCGGCACAAAAATAGGTGAGTTGGCCAAGTATTCTTTTAGTTTCTCAAAACTCCATTGACAGATTGGATCCCACTTGAATTTGATATCCTTGCAAAGAAGATGTGTGAATGGTTGACATTTGTTGGCCAACTATGATATGAATCAATGGAATAATTATAGTTTGCCTTGTAGGCTCCTTAGTTGTTTGATTGTGCAAGGTGGAGGCATGTCCATTATGGCCTTGACTTTCTTGGGATCAATCTCAATGCCTCGTCATGATACAATGAACTCTAGTAGCTTTCCTGATGTTACGCAAAATACACACTTCTTTTAGTTTAACTTTAAGCCATAACGATGTAGATGATCGAACACACACTCAAGAATATCAAGGTGTTCCAATTGTATCTTTGATCTAGCTAGAATGTCATCCATGTAGTCTTCAAGTATCTTGTGTATCATATCATGGGAAATGGTCATAATTGATCTTTGATAGATGGGCCTTTCATTCTTTAACCCGAATGGCATCACATTATAACAAAAGGTGTCCCATGCTATTGTAAATGTTGTCTTATGTTGGTCTTATTCTTCTATAAAAATCTTATTCTACCCTTAGAAGCCATTCATGAGTGACAACATTTTGTGGCATGTCGTGAGGTCAATGATCATATCTATGTTTGATAGGGGGAAATCATCCTTTGAGCATGCTTTGTTAAGATCTCTAAAGTTTGTACAGATCATGATTTCCCCTAATGGCTTGGTCACTGGCACCATGTTAGAGATCCATTCTGATTAATCAATAGCTCGAATGATTTTTTCTTGCAAAATATTTTTAAGTTCTTCTTTGACCAAAAGGGTGACCTTGGGATGCATCTTGTGAAGCTTCTATTTGACTGGTTTTGTAATTGGATCTACTGCAAGGTGGTGAACAACTAAGTTTGGATCAAACCTAGGCATATGAGCATATGACCACACAAAATTTATGGTTTCCTCTTGGAGAAGTATAGTGAAAGTTTCCTCTTTTCCTTCAGTCAGGCATGTTGCAATGTATGTGATTCTTGGACATTCCTCAGTTCCCAAGTTGATGGGTTTGGTGTCTTCTATGAGTATGGAAGACTACTTTGTTCTATAGTTGTGGATAGGAGGAAGAGGCAAGTTTTCATCTTCCAGCACCTTAGAGAGTTTTTCACAAGAAGATACACCCTTTGTTTCAACTTTTTTAGAGTCAGAACATGCCCTAGAGGGGTTTTCACAAAAAGACTTGTTCTTTTCCTTTTTATTTTTTATTTTGTGGCTAAAGACTTCCTCTTCCTTGAATTATCCCTTGGGGTTGAGCTTTTAGACATATGTTGATTTGTGCCCCCAGTCTTCTTGTTGGTCTGATGCTCCCATGAATCTTAGAAGTGCTTCTTCACTCTAGAACTCATTGATGTGTGCTATGCTTGGTTGGTCCCAGTCTATGAGTTTGGGATGGATGAGGGGGAGGTCGATAAGGTTGATGGCCAGTTGGCGGAGGAAAGATTTTCCTAGGAAGGTTTCATCATCAAATATATTTTTGTAGGATTTCTTCTATTCCTCTTCAAGGATATCTTTTATTTCTATGATTTCATTCTAGATATTCATGTTAGGAATAGTCCCAAGAGATAACTGAGAGGGGGGGGGGAGTGAATTAGTTATCAAGTTTCAATTCTTTATCCAATAAAGTATAATTAAACATAAAGCATAAACAAAATGAAAGAACACTTGAGCACAACACCAATATTTTGGTTATGGGGAAAATCAAATAGGTAAAAACCCTGACGGGAATTGACACCCACTAATAATCTGTACTAGTGTCTTATGATCCTTGTTAGAAGATCCTTAATCTTGTTAGGAGTTTCTTTACAATGTATTTAGTACAGTGACTTGGTCAAGGGTTGGACCCTGTTCGGAGTCTTTTACAATTAACCCTGTTAGGGGTGAGGACACACTGTCCGAGAGCACACTGCTCAAAGAGGTGAAGGCTACAACCTTCTGAATAACAGATATACACTATATCTAGATCTTGGTGAACTGCGCTTTGACCTACTATCTAGATCAGTTCCAATGTATAGCATAAACTCTTTACTTGGTCACATAGACCTTATGTTGATGGCTCAACACTTTGCACACTCTGCTCTACTCTTCACAATCAACACTGAACCATATTTTAGCAATCACAAATGACTGTCTATAAATATCTTTCCCTTAAATGATATAATCAAGTCAACCTATTAGAACCACCTTGAAATCATATTAGAGAAACCATAACATACTCTAACAACAATTATGTTGGCTCTACTAAGCACACAACACAAACTGGGACCTGTCCAATATTAATAAATGTAGACGCACACTACACACTCTTGGCTCTACCAATATAACTGAAACTTTCTCCTCAAGATGAATTATGTCATGCACTCTTAACTGAACAGGCTTAACTCTTCTCTAATCTGTAATCCAAGGGTGCATATCGATATGATAAGCACAACTCCTGAACCAATATAATCTCTGTTGGCTCTTCTAAATAAACACAGGAAACTGCTACTAGTGAATAGCGACTGTATAACTTCACTTCTACTAATCATTAGACTCTATGTCCATGATTGTAACATCACTAACATGTCTTCATCACATATCCAAAGGTGCAAGGCTCCATGATGACTGTATGAACAATCACTCATAGAACACTACCCATAACTCTGTCAGGAACACTCCTAACACAAGCTGCTACATAACTGTCAGTTCTGATAAGTAACCTCTATGTCCATGATATCATGCTAAAAATACTCAAATCTTACCACATAAGTCTTCCATGCATGCTACTTACCATATGTTGTCATCAATGACAAACATACAGTCAACATTGGCTTGCTTGCAATTCACCAACAATCTCCTCCTTTGGCATTGATGGCAACACATGGAGTGAAAAACACCACCAATCCAAATGAGAAATTATTTTATAAAATTCTCCATTTCCTCATCAAAACTCCCCCAAGGATGAATCCTTCATCTGCTGTAATATTCTCCATTTTCTCAACTGAACTTCTTTCATGACTGAATACTACTTCCCCTTAGTGTATTACTCCTTTATTTCTATTTGTCATGACTATATATTACTCCCCCTTTCACATCAATGGCAAAGGAAGCCAAACATTTAAGCTCTGGTACTACTCCTAAAGTAGAGTAGTCAACCATCCACTAGTCCCTAAGGATTGATGCACTTTCCTCTTTCTCTAAGCAGAATCAAGGAAGGGAATTACTCCCAACTTCTCCCTGAGATACTCAAAAGTATCCTTTGGAAAAGGTTTTATGAATATATATATGCTAGTTGTTCCTTTGTACTCCCATAATCCAATTTGACTTATTTTTCTACCACTTTCTCTCTTAGGAAGTGATACTTAATCTCTATGTGCTTTGTCTTTGTATGCATCACATGATTCTTTAACATGTTGATAGTGCTAGTATTATCACAATGAATAGCAATAGGATAATCAATCTGAATACTAACGTCCTTTATCACTTGCTTGATCCAAACAATTGTAGAGCAATTCAGGGCTGCTACAACATACTCTGCATTTTCTATTGACTGAGAAATACAATTTTGCTTCTTGCTTGTCCAAGTGACAAGTCCGTCACCAAAAAACACTGCTCCACTTGATGTACTCTTTCTATCATCAACGCATCATGCTCAATCAACATCTGTATAAACATGAAGCTCAACATTCTCTAAGCTAGGATACCATAGACCATAATCTATAGTGCCCTGCAAATATCTAAATATTCTCTTTACTACCATGAGGTGACTTTGTTTAGGCTCTGCTACAAATCTTCCAACTATGACAACTACATTAGAAATGTTTGGTCTAGTTTGAGTAAGATATATGAGTTTACCAATCATAGACTTGTATAGTGTTGTATCTACTGTTGGAGAATCATCTTCTTTTGTAAGCTTGCATCCTGTTATCATAGGTGTACCCACTAGTTTGCAATCATCCATCTTGAACTTCTTCAATATCTCTTTCACATATTTTGACTGATTAATGAAAATACCTTTCTCTGTCTGCTGCACATTTAATCCCAAGAAGTATTTGATGAGTCCAATCATGCTCATCTCAAACTCACTTTGCATCTCCTTAGAAAATTCTTCACTAAGTTTATCATTACCTTCAAAGATAATGTCATCAACAAATATAGCTACAACTAGTAGTCCTTCAGATGTCTCTCTTATGAATAGATTACAATCTGTTGCTCCTTTCTTGAATCCAATTTTGGTTAGATATCCATCAAGTCTCTCATACCAAGCTCTAGGGGCTTGCTTAAGTCCATAGAGGGCCTTCTTCAATCTACATACCATATCAGGTCTATCTAATAGGGTGAATCCTTCTGGCTTCTCAATATATACTTCTTCTTTTAACTCTCCATTCAAGAATGCTGACTTGACATCCATCTGATAGAATTTGAAGTTTTTGACTATTGCATAAGCTAGAAACAACTTAATAGCTTCTAATCTTCTCATAGGTGCAAATGTGTTTGAATAATCAATGCCTTCTCTCTGTGCATATCCCTTACATACTAACCTTGCTTTATTTCTTACTACTGTACCATCTTCATTCATCTTATTTCTGAATATCCATTTTGTTCCAATTTAATTCTTATTACTAGGTCTTGGAACTAGTTCCCAAGTATCATTCTTGATAACTTGATCTAGTTCTTCTTTCATAGCATCATGCCAATCTGAATCATTGCATGCTTCTTCAACACATAAAAATTCAATCTGAGATAGTAAACATATCGCCTCATTGTTTGCAGAACTCTTGGCTTTTGATCTTTTTGTGACTTTTCCATTCCGATCTCCAATGATGTCATCCTTAGAATGGTATCTAGATGTAAACTTTGGAACTTTAGGTGATATTGACTCATCTTCCTTTTGAGTTTCTTCTTCACTTGTTTCAGGGTCATTGAACAATACATCAATACTGTCAAACATTTCTTCAACAATTGTCTCACTAGTGGAAGGTATGGGTTCTTCAATCATAGGTGAGTAATCATGATATCTTTCTTGAACCATAAACTTTTCATCAATCTTAACATGAGCATTTTCAATGATCTTCTTCAATCTCAAGTTAAAACATCTATAAGCTTTACTTTTAGTAGAGTAACCAAGAAAAATACCTTCATCACTTCTTTTATCAAACTTGCCTATTGCTTCATCCCTCTTGATGTAGCACTTGCTTCCAAAGATTCTAAAGTATTTCACTGTGGGAACATTACCAAACCATAGCTCATAAGGTGTCTTGTCTATGCCAGGCCTTAATTGTATTCTATTGATTGTATAGACTGTTGTATTGACCACATCTCTCCAATAGGTGTGTGCAACTTTTCCTTCAATCATGATGGTGTGCGCTATATCAAGGATGATCCTATTCCTTCTCTTTGCAATCCCATTCTGCTAAGGGGTTCTAGGTGCACTCAACTATCTCTTTATGCCATGTTCTTCACAGTATTCATAGAATCTATCAGAGGTGAATTCTCCTCCTCTATCCGACCTTAGACATTTTATCTTTAGTCCAGATTCATTGTCAACCTTAGCTTTAAATATTTTGAACTTCTCAAATGCTTCTAACTTATCTTTCAAGAATGCAACCCACATCATTCTAGAATAATCATCTACAAACAAAATGAAATACCTTTCACCATAGTTTGATCTTGTTTGAGTTGTTCCACATGGGTCTGTATGAATCAGATCCAACTTGTTCTCTACTAAATTATGCTTGCTCCTTAATGAATTCCTCACATACTTTCCCATTACACATTCCTTGCATATAGTATCAACTGGCTTCGCTATGCTAGGTAGGTCTCTAACTACCTTTACATTACTTATCTTTACTATGTTATCAAAATTGATATGACATAGTCTTTTGTGCCATAGCCAACTGTCATCTACTTTAGCAATAAAACAACTTGCTTCTGGATTAAGCTAAAAAACATTACCTTTAGTCTTTGATCCTGATGCAATCATTTCTCCTTCCATGTTGTTAATGATGCACTTGTTTCCATTGAATTCCAACCTGTAACCTTTGTCAAGCAACTACCCAACACTTAGTAGGTTATTTTTCAAACCATCAACATAAAGAACATCATCAGTGTTGTTCTTTCCATCCAAGGTGATGGCTCCTCTACCAATGATGGGTTTAGGAGCATTATCTCCAAATCTAACCATGCCTCCTTTGTATTTGTCCAAATGAACAAATCTATCTTTGTCTCCTATCATGTGATGTGAACAACCACTGTCAATTATCCAATCTGTCCTGATGTCAGCTTGTGAAATCAGTGCTAACTCTTGTGAATTATTTTCATCTTCAAGAGCAATGAATCAAATTTCCTCTTCTATTGATTCTTCATCTGATACTCCATCTCCAGCATAGTAACATTCCTTTTTATACTTAGGCTTGTAGTCATTCTTGTACTTTTTAACTCTTGTAGGACACTTAGATGCAAAGTGACCAATCTTATTACATGAAAAGCATTTGAATGGTAATTGACCTTCATATTTTCCTTTTCCTTTCTTTTCTCTTTTAGCAATCATAGCAATGAAATTATCTAGAGCTTTTTCTTCTTCATCATCATCATCAAAATTACCAGAGGTGTTCAAATATTTCTTACCATGGACCGAAGCTTTAAAGGCTGACTCATTTTTAGGCTCTATCTTCAAACTTGATATCTCAAATGCAACAATCTTGCTAATTAAGGTTTCTCTTTTGAAGTTTTCTAAAAATTTCGTAGTCTCATTAAGGATGTTTATCTTTTTCTCATATTCTAGTGTTAAGGTAGTCATTACCTTATCCATGATGTATTCTTCTGAGATTTCTCCACCATTGTTTCTGATTCTAGCAACTGCTTCATTGATCCTTTGATTGTAGGCTCTTATGTTCTCTTCAGGTAGCATATCTAATGTATTGTACTCTTTCTTCCATGTCTTTCTGCATGCATTCTTTGCTTGTTTATCTCCTTCAAACATGTCTTCTAGGTGCTTCCATATCTTGTAGGTTGTGTCTACTTTCTTTATTTTTGAAAACTCACTATCAGATAGGGTGCTAATAAGGGCTTCTTTTGCTATTGCATTCTGATGGAGAAAATCATTTTTCTTGCTAGTAGCATCATCCTTTGCAAGATCTACTAGAGAGGGGATTTAAACTTCTTTGACAGCCACTTCAAAAACTTCAAAAGAAATGCATTGTAAATGTGTCATCATTTTGTTCTTCCAATCAAGATAATTCTCTCCATCAAACTTAGGACTGTCTTTTCTAAAGAATGCCATCTGATCAACCTCAAGCTATTAAACTTTCTCACATAGGCACTTGGCTCTAATACCAATTGTTAGGAATAGTCCCAAGAGATAACTGAGAGGGGGGGGGTGAATCAGTTATCTATAAGTTTCAATTATTTATCCAATTAAGTATACTTAAACATAAAGCATAAACACAATGAAAGAACACTTGAACACAACACCAATATTTTGGTTATGGGGAAACCCAAATAGGTAAAAACCCCGGTGGGAATTGACACCCACTAATAATCTATACTAGTGTCTTATGATCCTTGTTAGAAGATCCTTAACCCTTTTAGGAGTTGCTTTACAATGTATTTAGTACAGTGACATGTCAAGCATCAGACCCTGTTAGAAGTCTATTACAATTAACCCTGTTAGGGGTGAGGACACACTGTCTGAGAGCACACTGCTCAAAGAGGTGAAGGCTACAACCTTCTAAATAATAGATATACACTATATTTGGATCTTGGTGAGCTGCACTTTGACCTTCTATCTGGATCAGCTCCAATGTATAGCATATACTCTTTACTTCATCACATAGACCTTCTGTTGATGGCTCAACACTTCACACACTCTGCTCTGCTTTTCATAATCAACACTGAACCATATTTTAGTAATCACAAATGACTTTCTATAAATATCTTTCCCTTAAATGATATAATCAATTTGGCCTATTAGAACCACCTTGAAATCATATTAGAGAAACCATAACATACTCTAACAACAATTTTTTCAGCTCTACTAAGCACGCAACACAAATTGGGACCTATCCAATATTAATAAATGTAGACACATGCTACACATTGTCAGCTCTACCAATATAACTAAAACTTTCTCCTCAAGTTGAATTACATCATGCGCTCTTAACCAAACATGCTTAACTCTTCTCTAATCCATAATCCAAGGGTGCATACCAAAATGATAAGCGCAACTCCTGAACCAATATAATCTCTATTGGCTCTTCTAAATAAACACAGGAAACTGCTACTAGTGAATAGCGACTGCATAACTTCACTTCTATTGATCATCAGACTCTGTATCCATGATTGTAACATCACTAACATGTCTTCATCACATATCGAAAGGTGCAAGGCTCCATGATGACTGTACATACAATCACTCACAAAACACTGCTTATAACTCTATCAGGAACACTGTTGACACAAGCTGCTACATAACTATCAGTTCTAATAATTAACCTCTGCATCCATGATATCATGTTGATAACATGTCCATGCTACATATACTCAAAGCTTACTACATAAGTATTCCATGCATGCTACTTAGCATATGTTGTCATCAATGATAAACATACAGTCAGCATTGGCTTGCTGGCAAATCTCCAACAATTCAAAAGGGTAGCGTTAGGAAAATTAGTGCCCCTGATTGTGGTATTGGAGCCTTGTATATGTAGGTGAGGGGTACTAAATCTAAGGCCTTGGTTTTTTGGATTTTTTGAGGCTTCCAGTGGGTCTTTTGCACCAAATTGTTCAATTCCTAGACCTCCACCTTGATAGTTCCTTTGTTTTGTAACCCATTTGTGTGATGGAGGGTATTTATTTTTAAAGTACCCAAGGAGCTCAGTGTCAAGAGGTGGGGGATATTTTTACAACCATCTATTGATATCGAGGTCCATCTCTTGATTATTTAGGATGTCATGTGAGATGAATTTGGATGGCCCCATTTTCTTTACTTCAGAGTCTTCTTGAGGGATTTTTCTTTGGTGAGATGGAAGCCCTTGGGTATGTGGATCGATCAGTAGGGCCCCTATTGCGAAGGCATCAGTTAAGTTGTATTCACCACATCCCCTGTTGTTTATATTGATAGTGGAAAAAGTGGTGGCTAGGATCATCTTTGGATCGCAGTGGGATCGGGATGAGTTGGCAACTGAAGTTCCAATATCGATTCCAAGGCAGTGGGTGTAGTGGGGAAATGATGCTTCCAATGTAGGGCAGTATGTGAAGGGTTGGAGATCAACATGGATGGTGATTTCAGTGTCTTGATGCAAAAATTTGATTCACTAATGTAGGTGGATGGTTTAGATTTGATGCAATGAATCTAAGGTCAGTTGAGGAGGATGTTGTAGGAAAGATCAAGATCAACAACATGGCATATAGTTTCTTGAATTGTTGGGCACAACTTGATAGGAAACAAAATGGTACCTTTTGAGGTACACTCCAAGTTATCATAGGCCTTAATGGTGATGACCTTGCGTGATATGTCAGCATCTATGTATCCCACTTTCCAGATGAATTTTATTATGCATAAGTTAAGGGTTAAACCACTATCTATCATGAATCTTTTGGCATCGAAGTCATTTACCATTACGGTGATGCAGAGAGGGATAATTGTGATCAGGTTCCACAAATGGCATGTCTGATGGTTTGAAGGAGAGGGAGCAAGATGTAGATAAATGCCCCAAGAGGTTCTCAAACTAGATGGTGCTAATTTCCTTGGGGACATGTGCCTCTTGGAGGGCTCTTTTAAGGATCTCTTGGTGAATGGGTGAGGTGAGAAGAAGGTCAAGGATGGATATCTAAGTAGGGGTATTCCCAAGGTGTTCTAGGAGGTTATATTGCACATTAGGTGTGGGCATTGGATTAGCTCCGACAAAAAATATCTTGCCCTTGCATGTGGTGACTGCACATTGACTGTCAACACGTTTGACATGGATGACATTAACACTATGTTCGACTTGGGAGATGTAGCTAAAAAATTTGTCAGAGTTGATATAGGCAATTGTGTAGTCTTTTCCATCAACATGGTCACCTTGTTTTCATTTTCCTTGGTTCTGGGGTGGTGGATTAGCATTGGCTACATTTTTTCCAAAGTTGTGTTGAGGAAACATGTTTTGGTAGATTTGCAAGTTTGAATTGGGTGAAGGTTGGGTAGCTGTATCCACTATGATCTCCTTCTTGTCCATGAGATATTAGATGTAGTGGTTGAGTTTCATGAACTTTATGGTGACATGTCCTTTGAAAAGGTGATAGTCACAATATTCATTGTCCTTATACCATGCAGGATTTGGGGTGGTCTCATCGAACGACTAGGTTTTGGGTTAAATGATCAAGTTGGCATTGGCCATATGATGAAAAATTATGTCAATGGTTCACTGAGAGGGGTGAATGTGTGCTTTTGATTATTTTGGACATGAGGCTTATTTTGTGTCAAGGTGAATGATATGGCATTGGCCTGATTTGCTTAGTTTTTAAAATGTTGCATGGGTTGTTGGTGGATTGGTGTTTGTTGCTTATATGAAGGAGTAGGTAGTGTAGGACCAGCCACATCAGTTTGGACAAGTTTAGTGGTAGTGGCTCCATCTGTAATGACATTATTGTTTTTATTCCAGTACCGAGACTGATCATTACTGAGCTTATCTTGCGAGCTTTCTTTATAATGCATGATGGTACCATTGTCCAAGAGGCCTATTTTGATATCCATCTATTTTCCCTTAATATCTTGATAGGTTTGTATGCAATTCATGCACATGAAGTGAGATAAATTTGGATGTAGATTATCAATGAATATTTTGGTGAGATTTTTCTCTAGCAGTTGGTATGATATCCTTGTTGTGAGGTTTTTCCATCTTTTCAAATAGTCGGCCATGATCTCACCTCTGTTTTGTTTTAAATTGCATAGGTCCAAAAGGGATAGCTCATTTTCGATGTTGTGTGGGTATTGCACTATGAACTTTTTAGAAAGTTTCGCAAATGTTGTTATTGATCCATATGGTATCTTATATAACCACTCGATAGTGGTTCCTCCCAAGCTCTTGGGAAAGAGGAGTATAAGGAAGTTGTCATTGTACGCAACCTCTTGGCAAGCCATGTATAATTCCTTAACATGGCTAACTGGATCTCCATTCCCCCTGTACTTGTCAAATTTAGGTGTCTCAAAATTCTTGGGGAAGGGAACTATTGTGATAGATCTTTCAAAAGGATAGGGACAGACTTCCTCAAACTTGAAGGTTTTACTTTCAATCCCAGCATGGAGCTCTTTGAGGTCGTTCTTCATTTGTTCTCATTCTGAATTGGCAAGCATTGGAGTGGGTACTCCCATTGGGAAGGGGTCTGATGGTGTAGGCAAATATGGATGGTTCTGTGAAGGATATTGTGGGATTAGATAGGAGGATTTCCCTTCTATGTAAGTAGACTAGAATGGGTTTTGAGGTGTTTAATGGGCAATGTATTGTTGCTAGAATGCAGACATGTACTGTTGTGCATGATATGTTGTTTCTTGTTGTTGCTAGGGAATGATGGGATATTTTTGTTGGGTAGGGAAGTACTCTTGTTGTGGAGGAGGTTGGTGATGTGTTTGGCCGATGTAGGTAGGGTGCATTCCTACATTGCTGAGAGGTGGAATGGTTGCTTGGATATGGGTGATGGGAGATGGTTGTGTAGGATAGCTAGCGAAATGAGAGGATCTTTGCTATTGTGGTGGTGGCATGGTTTGAGAGATAGTTACTGGCATGGATACATAGTTGGTTAATATGGGTAGAGATGCAACTTAAGGAGGTTACAATGGTGGCTATGTTGTGAATGGAAAATATATTTGTTGGTTTGTGGGATTTGATGATTGTGTTTATATCTCTGGGGCACACATTTGCGCTTGAGTAAGGCCCTAAGAAGAACCTACCCTTGTAGTAGGTTGGGATGTGGAGGTGGTTGGAAATGTGGGTGTGATGGTGGGATTTTGCGATGTGGATGGTTGGTTTTGAGATCCTATAAATGACATCCCTGTTGTGAAAGTAGGTTGTT
This sequence comes from Chamaecyparis obtusa, assembly GCA_027943335.1. Classification (NCBI taxonomy): domain Eukaryota; kingdom Viridiplantae; phylum Streptophyta; class Pinopsida; order Cupressales; family Cupressaceae; genus Chamaecyparis; species Chamaecyparis obtusa. The sequence continues at coordinate 671,460 of BSBK01001030.1, forward strand.
GGGATTGAGTATTGGCGATGAAAGGTGGGAGGGACACTTGTGCGGAGGCAAGCTAAGTGACAGGTGGAATGAATGCTTGAGTGAAGGCTCGCTAAGTGGTGGAAGGAGGTGCTTGCATTTCCCCCTAAAAGAGTGATGCTGACATGGAGGCTTGGATCATGAAAGGTGGGGGTATTGTTTGTGTGGAACTCTACATGGGAGGTGGATGTGGTGCTTGTGCGGAGCTCTGTGCCTGGGTGATAGATTGAGATGTTGCGGGTGGAGGTGGTGGTCCCATGATAGAAAAAGGAGTGGATTGTGTCATTATGTGCATTGTGGGGAAAGTGGTGCTAGATTGCAAGTGATGGGAGATGGTCAAGGCTACTTGAGTCACTTGGCAGCTAAGATCAAGGATTTATTGCACAATAGTGTGGAAGGCATTGGCAGGGTTTATGGGGTTGAAGGGATGGAGTTCTGGTGGAATGGGAGTACCCTCTTGTGCATAGTTAGCTAAGATTATGTGATGATTTTGCGCTATGATTGCACTAACCATTTGTGTGTGGCCAGGATGACTCATTAATGCTTCCATGGAGCTCATAGTGGGTACTTTAGTTGGATCTTCCCACACATTCTCAATTTGTGCTTGTGATTGTGGATCATATGTTACCATCACATTGTTAGGATCATTGGGGTCGGATGAACTAGTGGCAAGATTGGGGTCCATATTCTTTCTCTTCTTTGATCATGTCTCGACGGACATGAAATACAAGTCCTAAGATGAGGAAATGAAGATGCAGTGGAGGATGAATGCAAGATGTTTCTAAAGAGACCTAAAGGTGGGGATAGGATGAACATATGGATACCTAAGGATAGATGCAAGACTTAGGATGAATCTAGACAGACTAAAGGATGCTTTGATGGTGATTGGATTAGGATTATGGGGATGTCTCTTGATAGGCATGAAATGCAAGTCCTAAGATGAGGAAATGAAGATGCAATGGAGGATGAATGCAAGATGTTTCTAAAGAGACCTAAAGGTGGGGATAGGATGAACCTATGGATACCTAAGGATAGATGCAAGACTTAGGATGAATCTAGATGGACTAAAGGATGCATTGATGGTGATTGGATTAGGATTATGGGTACTTCAGTTGGATCTTCCCACACATTCTCAATTTGTGCTTGTGATTGTGGATCATATGTTACCATCACGTTGTTAGGATCATTGGGGTCGGATAAACTAGTGGCAAGATTGGGGTCCATATTCTTTCTCTTCTTCGATCGTGTCTCGACAGACATGAAATGCAAGTCCTAAGATGAGGAAATGAAGATGCAGTGGAGGATGAATGCAAGATGTTTCTAAAGAGACCTAAAGGTGGGCATAGGATGAACCTAAGGATACCTAAGGATAGATGCAAGACTTAGGATGAATCTAGATGGACTAAAGGATGCTTTGATTGTGATTGGATTAGGATTATAGGGATGTCTTAAGAGCTAAGGATTACCTGGTGCCAAATGGGGATGAGTTTCCTTTTCTTGGTGTAAGATCAAATTCGATGGGATTGTCAACCTTAGATAGACTTATGATTGTCAGAAGATGGGATCCTTGCCAATGTAAGCCAATCTTTGGATCAAGATGATGAGGCCTAAAAAGACAAGTACGAGCTACCCTAGACAATGCTTAGTCAAAAGGGTGGAGCTTATAAGATGATTTTGATTTAGGATAAGGATTCGAACAACTCAAAAGGATGTGACACTAAGTGGATGACTTGGATGGTTAGATTAATTTTTGGATTTGGATTCTCTTTTTTTTTGTTTTTTTTGGATTTTTAGATTAAGGATGATGGTTTTGATTTAAATAAGATTATCTAAAGGGGATGATGTAAATTCACCTGAAGGATGATCTACGATGCAAAAATGCAAGGATGTCGAGACAATTTCATGAGATTCAAAAGGATATGGTATGCGATAAGTCAATTACTCCTCTCTTTCAAGGGTAACAAAATGATGGTTTATCTGGAAACATGCTCCAAAATGCATGATCTTTGTGTTGCAGGTTACTCTATCGAGTTTGTCTTGATACTTGATCTCTTCCTGGATTGTAGTTAGGATAGGTTGATGATCCTTGAGTTTGTGTTCTGCAACTTTCTTCTCTTGATAAACACGGGCAATGGGTAGCTTTGCTTTCTTATTCTTTATTGGATCAGTCATATCTTGAAAGGATGGTTCAAGAGAATTTTGGGATGAAACTGATCAATTGGGCTTTCCATCTGATTTTTCTCTCTAATGGAAAAGGACCCGATTTCAAGCATTCAAATTAAAAGATAATAGTCACATGTCTAAAAGCAATCTGACAAGGGACAAAGCAACCTTGTGGAAGACAAGAAATAGTGACAAAAAAAGTGACAATGTCTCTAAAATGTGTATGTTCTTGGAAAAAGATTTACAAAAATTCAAGCACAATGCCTACCCTAAGGAGTTGGTAGAGTGTGAAAATCCTCGCTTGTTGACTTAGGCACACTTTAAGAGCTAATCAGAATATGATCATCACCAAGCACATGAGGCCCTACTGATGTGTTAGGTGAGAGCTGAGTATAATATCAAATATTATCTGGCTTTTGAGGCTTTAACCCTAAGAAGAAAATCTGATTAACGTGAGTTGGAGTGGTGGGCTTACACCTCGTTCTCATGTGGGTCATTCCCAAGAGCTTTTTACCTCAACCGACATGCCAATCTAAAGGATGAAATTAAAATCATGGATTGCTAATGAAAGGAGTCTAGATTTTTTATTTTCCCTCAAGGGGAAAAGAGCATACTCTCCTATCCAATGTTTTTTTCTCCCAAAATCATCAAGAAAACTTGTTCATTCCAAAAATCCCTATTAAAGCATATTGTCAAATGGGTCTAGGTTTTTTATTATCTCAAAATGACAAGAGCATAATCCCTTATCACTTGACAAAACACTACAAGTGAAATTTTGTTAAAATGCCTAGAAAAAAAAGATTAATGAAGACACAATGTTTGTTCGTATCTCCTAGGCAACCTGCAAGATAATTAGGATTAGTAGTTTTTCAAATGATTCTTCGACAAGTGTGCTAAAACCATACAAAGTGTTAGTAGTTTGAGATGCTAATGACTTTGGCAAGCGATTTCTTTGTCAAATGGCCTACAAAAACATGTTAGAACCTACAAAACAAAAGGTCAAGGACAATATGAAGCCAAAATAATCACCAAAATCCAAAAATATCAAGATTTAAGCCCTAAAAAATGCTCTCTATTTCTAATATGAGCAAATAGGAAATAAGACTCTATGTGTAGACTCATAAGAGTCACTACACTACACAGTACAAGAAAACAAGAAATGTAGTTTATGATACGAGAATGTACCATGCATAATATGAGTATTCACAAATACCAATACAAGTAAACTCCTAGAAAAATATGAGCAAAAGCATAACAATACCAAACAGGATGCAGATAGAGGGGGGTTAAATCCAATACAAGTATTCTCAGTAGGTAGTACGAGTATACTCATTGAACAGTACAAGTAAACACACAAGAATGTTTATTACTCGTATGAGGATTTCAACTATCTTGTACAAGGACTGTCGGGGTTTCAGAAACAAATGAGGAAAATCCTCAATAGAGGAGCAAATTTGCATGGTGGGTGTCCCACCGGGGCCAAAATGTAGATGTGGTGAACCTAACCTATCAGGAGCACACGTAGACAATCAAACATTAGTTTAAAACAAGCATGCAACATATGACAAAGATTGAAACATACCACCTTCGATTGAACCAAAATGGGAGCACCCAAGTCCCATTTGATTTGTTCATTTTGAAGAATGTGGATGTGGTCTCCAAATACAATGAGAAGATCCCCAATGCAATCTTGAAATGACAAATTCCTAATGCAAGCTAAAGAAGATCCCAAAATGGTACAAAAACTAGTATGAGGAACTAGTTTACACCAAGGATTCTAAGAGATGAAGATGAAGATTTAAGAACTAAAAATGATATGCAAGATTGAGGTTCATTTACCATTAAACATGATATGTGATTTAGATCAAAAGGAAACTTCAATTCTATGTAAACTAAGATTTATTCACCATTTAACACTATGATATGTGATCTAGATTGAAAGCAAGAATGAGAAACTAACATGCTAAAATGCTATAAAATTCTAGAGCTAAACTAACACGATAACAATGCATAAAATGAATTGGTGATTTTCTCACGGAAGGGCCTCTATTTAGAGATTTTTGGAGGTGGGAAGAAGGCTTGGATGAGGTGGAACCTATGTGGAATCCACATACGAGCCACATAAGATATATATAAGCTAGTCAGGATGGCTATTTTGAAAGGTCAATTTGAGACAAGATGGGTATTTAAGGTTTGAGTGGCTCAAGGTTTCTCACACATGTGTGAGCAATTTTGGGGAAGAGTGTATAAGACAAAGTTGTAAGAAAGAGTTTGAGCATTTAAGGAAGTTTGGTGGTTTTGTGGGAAGAGTTGTTTACACGTGTGAGCAACTCATTAGCACTAATGAGGTTAGGAATCACTTTTTAAGTGAGGTTAAGGGAGTGATTAGGTAGGAGAGTAGGTTTAGCAAGTGAGGTGGTGAGTGTAGGCTAGGTTTTAGGTAGGGATTTAGATTAATTTAAACTAGATTTAGATTAATCTAAGCTTAGAAGAATATTAGAATGTGGAGGGATTTAAATAATTTGGTGATTTATTCAAAAGGGGATTTATGGGGGACATGCATTTAAATAATTTTAATACATTAGAGAGGGGAGTATTTAATTTAAATTTAAATACTTTAGATGGTGAACCCAATTAAATAATTATAATTAAATGGGTAGAGGAATATGAAAATAATGATTAATTAATTAGAATTAATTACGATATCACAAGGATTATTAATTAAATAAATTTAATTAATATGAATGATTTTTAGACATCTACACAATGATTGGATGTCATTACTCTAAACATGATCCCTGTCTATAGGATTTTCCAAGGCTTTGGGCTGTTTTTTCAATGAATGGTCAACATTGCTTGCTCAAGATGAATGGCTAAGATTGAAAAGGTATTTGGTAAGTTGTGTTCTTTCATCCCATTAGTTGCAATTAGGAGACATGTTTGTCAAGTGTCTTGATGTGTTCCGTTTTGTCTTTGTTGAGGAAAATGGGATTTATTAGTTCTTTTTAATTAATTACCTTAGCCATGGATGAGGTGTCATGTGACATGTGATGAGGTGGAAAAGACATGTGAATGGGTTTTTGACGAATTAAGTAATTGATGTGAACTATATAATTAAATGATTGCTTCAATTACATAGTAGAAGAAATGTGATTTTATTAATTAAATTATTTGTATTTAATTAATGTTTATTCTTGACCATTGTACTTAATCTTGTTCTGATATAAATAAAAAAATCTTATTATAGATTAAAAAAATGTTTATTCTTGACCATTTTTAGGTGTATACATTTTTCCCCTCTTTGAATCAATGTGTGAGCAGTGCCTTGTTTCAAAGAATACTTTGATTGTGCTCCTGATTGATTTATTTATGTTGATCTAATAGGATTAATGTCCCAGCTGAGGTGATGATGCAGAACTGATTCAATGGATGTTTCTCGTGCAGAATTTGATTCATTTCATGCCCCAAATTTGAGAAATTTTTGTGTTTGATGCCCAGATTTGAAAATTTTGTGATAGCGGTGTGTATGGACCCTTAAGAGGTAAATTAGAAAGATTTTACAATTTCTAGGCATTTTTCTTGACTTTATGAATTTTTTTTAATTTTAATTTTTTTAATTATCTTTGGCCAATTCCAATTTAACTCTCAGCAAATTTGATGAAAAGTATGCCCCAGTAAAAAAATTTTAATAGTCGTTGAAAAATTGATGTGCCAAATGGTCCTCCAAATACCCATTAAATCTAAAAGTAAGTATATAAGGGTAAAAACTCTTTTCACTTTTGATTTATATTTTTCACCCTTAGAGAGAGAAAAACTTGGAGACAATGGTGATTCCCATGAAAAACCACCAATTTGAGCACATATGACAACATCAGAGACCCCCACAGTATGGACCAATAATGAGTACCCCTGGTCAATTCTTGTTTTGTCATTTTTGACCAATTTTTACATGTTTTTAGTTAGAAAATGTTATGTTCTTTCATTATATCACATTTAATTTTCTTTCATTGCATTTACATTAAATATTTCATTGCACTCAAAATGTCACATATGATGTTTTGATTACATAAAAATAGGCTTTGAAAGGACCCGAAACCTTTTACAATAGGAGAACAAAATAGGCAATAAAGCACCAGTAGGACAAGTGCAACAGCACCAAAAAACACCACACAAATGAGTCCTTAAACAAAAAGAACAGCCAAAAGACAAAGGACAACAAAAGGAAATCAAGACAGCAAGATGCTATCTAAACACATTTCATTAGTTATGTTGCTTGATCAGCAAGAATTTGCATGTTTGCAGCAAACAGCTTCAGATCATCCATGTCATTCTTGTTGCCATCCTCCATCTTATTGAACCTAGACCTCGTACGCCTGCTAGGGCCCTGATCATCTTTAGTGTCTGTGACCTCTGGTTCCCTTTCCCATTATCGAGTTTGTCCACCAGGATCTTCACATGCTCATTTGATGCTTTCAAGATAGCATAGCTCTGCTCAGTGATATTCCCCATGGTCTTCTCCATCTTGTCAATTCTCTTTTCCATAATTTCAATTTTGCTTGTCATACCGTTACTATTTTCAAATTTGACCTCCATGGTAGTAATTCTATCATTGAAAACAACAAGACCCTCAGCCCTGGCGACAGTGTCAGTGAGCTCATCAATTGTCTAGCCCATCATTTTCTCCCCTAGGTGCATCCTTTTAAGAACCTCCATCTCTTTTTGCAACTAGTGAATATGGGTCTTCATCACAGTGATGTCATTCTTCATAATACTGAGGGTAGTCAGAAAATCCAAGCATCCCAGATTTTCAAAATCCATATTCCCTCCCTTAGTATTCTTAAAACCCTTGTTCCCATCCTCCGTTTTCTCCTTAGAGCTCTCCACATTTCTCCTTAGAGCTCTCCCATGTCACATATGACGTTGTAGATTAGGGTTTTTTTTGTTTTATTTCATCACATGCATAGAGTATATTGTTGCATCCAATATATGTCATCACATATGCATGTTTTTATGTCACATATTTAATGTATTTTCCATCACATATACTATTTAATCACATATAATTGATTTTGTGTCACATACACCTCGTAAAGTGTTGCATCCACTATTTTTTTGCATAGAACCCATTGTTCATCACATTTACTTGTAAGATTGATTTTTGAAGCCACTTTGATGATTTGTCAACATTCTACAATTTTATAAATTCAATGTTTGATGATAGGGTTTGATATTTTTACCTCGTGATATAGAGAGTCAAAGGTAGATGTGCCCACTAAGATTGTTAAATATCTCACCTAAGCAGATAGGATATGATGATGTGATGTTTGAATGATTAGGATGATTGCTAAATGGTTGAATTTTTTATGTTTGATTTAACAAAATCCACTACATAAGCTAAACATGCAGGGTCAGTACCCCAAGACCTTCAGTATGATTGTGTATGTGTCCCAGGATGAGTGTGGTCTTATAGGTGCATGAAGATTAGCTACATTGTTAGATATGCCTCGGTATCGGGTGAACCAAGAATTGTTGACAACACTTGCAGAGAGATGACATAGTGATCATAATACTTTTCACTTTCCAACTAGAGAGATGACAGTCACTCCTAAGGATGTGTACAAAATTTTATGTATATCTTTTGTTGGAGAGATTGTTTGCTATGATGTTAATGAGGATGGTGGCATGATGCACTATAGTGAGTCTTTACAGATGATACAATTGGAGGTTATTCTATTATGTGGGATACTATGGTTTCTCGATATGCACCCTTGCCTTCATCTCTTGGTGGGCGTATTGGGGGATTTATGCTACCTGATAGAAGAGCACATGGATCCCATGTTGGTTGTGGTAGAGTTCTTGAGAGTTTTCTTGTGTAGCCTTTCCAATTTTCATGGGGGTCTTGTATTATGGTGCATTTGTATCATGAGCTACACCAGGTCATATATGATGGGACTTCGAGTATCATGAGTTGCACTAGGTCATATATGATGGGACTTCAAGTTTATTTATAGTTGTGATGGCCCTACATAGTTGGGCATGGGAGCACATCCTAGTGACACTAATGATTGAAAATAGGGTATGCCTAGTTTCACCCTTTCATATATGATTATAGAGGTATTGTTGTCCATCTTAAGGTGGGAAAGCTTGAGTACTGGCGATCGAGACTTGTTGATATAGATACTATCTATTGGAGGTTGTGTTTGGATTATTAGGCTTGAGTAGAGAACTAGCTAGAGATTACATTTGTGTTTATGTCTCGATGGTTAATTAGGCATACTTCATTTGTTATTGAGAGATTCCTACTGACTAAAGTATTGAGACAACATGGTCATACCTAGGGTATGCAATTGGGATCTTCTGTGTATTTGATGCTACAATTCAACAAGAGAGAGACTTGAGTGTGGAGGTAAAAATTCTCAAATTTGAAGTCAGCCTCCAAAAGTTTTCAGGCCAACACATTATGTAAGAATAATCTTGTTAATTATATATGTCGATATATTTGTCTTTGTAAAAATAGAATAAAAAAATTCATCAAAAAAATTCAGATGGAGTAGCTAGGTCCAGGCTTGCACCATTTATGAAAATGGCTCATTAAAACCTTAGAACTTTTATAATGATAATAAAAAAATACATAATGGCAATGTGTGGAGTGATTAAAAATCGTGTTCTCATTTTACCTTGCCAATACATTTTCATGATTGCATTTCCTGCGCTACTTGGGACATAGAAGAGTACAAACTTGACACAAATATTAATAATGGGAGTTGAGGTACAAAAAGTGGATGGTGTTGATGCATATTATGCCATCATGTTTTGCCCCACCGTAGTCATGAATAGATTTTTGACAGCAAAGAGCATTTAATACTTTAGAGGATAGATGAATGACAATGCCCTTTCATTTATTCCACACAAAAACTTTTATTCAATAATAAAAATATTAAAGTTATGTTTAGGCTATGGATATAATGTGATTTAATAATTTTTAAATGTACAAGGAACACTTAAAATATCAAAAAAATTAACATACCTTGTATTAAACTAGTTAAAATAAACTGAAAAATATATAAATTTTATAATATAATTATTACATATTTACATTACTAAATGTAATTTACAAATTTTAATTGAATAATGTATATTTTAAATTTATAATATAATTATATTTACTATTAGAAATTTGAAATATAAGCTAGAAAATTATATATAAATATATTTGTTATTCAATTTATATAAAATATTATATGAAAATGTATTTATTGTATAGTCCATGTATTGTAAATTGTAAAACATAACAAATTATTCCTGATATAATTATATAAATTAATATAAAAAATTTTAAGAATTTTATTCTAGAAAAATAATATTAAATTATTTTAACTTTTGTCATCAAATAAAATCTTAGAATTCTCAAAGTCAAATTTGAAGTAATAAGAAAAATAATAAATCTAATTTAAAAAATTACTTAATTTTTTTTTAAAGTGAGTTTATTTTAGGAGTACAAATACACAAAAGAATAAAAATCTACAACATCCAAATAAGACTCAAGTTCTCCTCGAACTCCAGTCCTTTCACCCGATTTGCATCCATTTTAAAACATATAGATGGAGGAGATAGACATCTCTCCTTCTCTCCCTCCTTTTAGATGATCTAGAGATGAATGAATGATTGATTGATTTCAATGATGTCCAAGAGATTAAATAGTCTATAGACCAAGAAAACACTCTTAATTGATTAACTAAAATTTTGGGCTTTTCCACTTGCGAGCCTCTTTATACGTATTTTAATGTCCTCAATATAAAATAAATCTGTGTTATTGTTAGGTATAACACGTGGAGTCTCTTCATTTGGTCTCTCATATAAAAGCTTCGCATAATCTAACCATTGAGTGTCTAAATGTTGTTTTCCACTTGTTTTCTAACCTGCTGTAACTCTTTCCAAAAACCCTTTGGATTATGTTTCCCTAACAAGATTAGCTCTTTCCTTCGAGTGATCACACAGCTGTCCTTTTTTAATTTTATTAATTGTTTGTATGCCTTTATGTTTTCTTTGCTTTCGTTTCTCCCTTTGAGAGATCTCTTTGCTGCCTTGCATTCTTCGTCATACCATGGGTTAGTCAGAAAGGTGTTTGAGTTGCTACTTATCGATTTTGACCTCTTACATCCCTTTAAGGTATCCTGAACTAAAGGGACCACCCTGCTATTGTTTAACTACTCATTCTCTTCCTTATTGTCCCTAGAATTATTGTTGTACCCACTTATTTGCATCTGCTACTCAAGGGACTGGTAAAATATCTCCTTGTTCTCACAATTTATGAGGATTTTACCAAGTTTATGCTCTTTTGTTTTACCTTTATGGGTCTTCCCATCCTCGAAACTTCTTGCTCTAACATCATATTTAATAAATAGAGGCATGTGGTCTGAGTTTAATTCTATAGGGAAGCTTTCTATCCTAAAATCAACTAATTTGTGAGTGGCCAATTGAGAGCATATTACTAGATCTTGGCCAATACTTCATGCCATTGCAAATAACCAGCACGTGAAGGCTACACATACCCAACAACTGCACCAAAGTGTGACACACATCCCCTCGTATCTTGTTAAATTCTTTGACTAGAAATATCCTCGCCTTCCTTTAGCCATAAAGGATTACTGTCCTCTATTGGATCCCTGCCTAGCTGAATAGCTTGGTTACCTATTGTCCTAGCATTGAAATCTCCTATTAAAATCGTGTTTCCTGTAGAACTAAAAGCCAATATGTCTCTCTTTAATGCTCCAAAAGGATCCTCGTTGTCTAAGTTTCTCTTCTTGTAAAATTATGAGCTTTTAGGCGCGAAGTAACATGCAGCCAGCCATGTGATCTCCTTGTTGTCCTCAAATTTTAGCCATATAAATTGTCTGTTTGAGTCTTCTTTCTCCACCTTTACATTTTTGTCCCAAGTTTCTCTTATTAAAATTGTGATCCCACCATGACCCTTACCTATTTCTGTCTCTTCATTCCAAGTAGAAATTTTGTTGTATCCTTCAAATTGTGGAATTCTACATCCTTCATGTTCATGTGTTTCCACGAGACAAATAATGTCTTGTCCCTCGGCTATGGGCCCCAACCCCAGTCCTCTTCTCCATGGATAACCCCTACAATTCCAACTCACCATGCTTAGATACACTCGTGGGGCCCCAAGTTCCTATTTTTGTGTCGCTGGTCTATCCTCGATTTGAGCTTTACCATTTTTCAGCCATGCCCCTTTGCCTGCAGCTCTTGCTGATTTTACTTTCTCCCATTCTTTCCTCCTCTCTTCTTGTTGAAAAATTGTTAAGTCATCATCTAAATATATTTGAGCGCCTTTGAGTGACCCCTTATTCTTCACAATCGCATTCTTGTCCTCTAAATCGCATTCTTGTCCTCTATGCTACCTAGGATAATCATCATATGCTTGTCTTTCCCTGTTCCCATACTTCTGCCAATCCTTTTTGCTTGCCTTATAGACCCTGTCCAATTCAACTTGTCCTTGAGGAAGTCCCGTGCCAAAATATCTATTTTTTCACATTCCCCATAATCTTTCAAACCTTTAATAATGATGTTTACTGCTTTCTCATTTTTGTCTTTCTCCTCTTGAATCTGTTTCTTGATTTGTTTTTCGATTATTACTATTTGCCTGGGTGATGTTTTGTTTACCACTTGAGCCCACGATTGAAATTTTGGATGGGAACACAAAACTACTTAAATTTAAGTAGAGAATGCACTTAAACAACTGCATAGGGACATGGGGTTAGTCTCTCTTTTCTTGGGACTTTTTGGACACCTTGGCAAAAAAATATGCTATATGGCTTTAAAACTTTAGTTATAAATAATAAGCTATTGCAAAAATTAGAAGTGATTTGTAGTTTCCAAATAAGATTTAAAAAACCACAAAATTAAGATATAACTACATAGTCCTCTCTTCTCTCCTAATGTGGCTTTAAAGCTTTTCTCACAAACCTCAACTTCTACAACGAATAAGTCTAAGGAGACATCTCTATTTTTATTAGTTAATATTAAGTAACTTATTACAAATGATTTCTAAAAAATAAAAAATCCGAGACATCATTATTTACACTATAACATTTTATCGAACAAAGACCTTAGCATTTCAATTAGTGTGAACAGGGGGAAAAGAGTCTAAAAGTTTTCCAAGACAACGACCAAACGCAAGAACGTTCATCGATGTTTCCACTTCTGTGCAAACCATGCTTTCACATCTCAACTACTCAACTCAAATCTTCAGAACGGAGACCGCGGTGGGAAAGGGGGCGCGTGCTTTCCTCTGGAAGATATTAGTTATGACAGTCAAGGATGTGTCAGGCTTCTTTATCTTTTCTGTGTGAGTGGATAGTTGTTCAGCCAAATTTTTAAAAATGAAAATTTTTATCTTTTCGAGGGATGTTCAACTTCCACACCGCGTTGGGCTTTTAAGTGCGCCTGACCTCCCTGTATTTCAGTTAGAACTGGCCAAGGGTTTTCGAAATGAGCTCACTAACAGTTGCAGCAATACAGTTCGCTGTTATCTTACTTGCATTGGAGGCACACTGCACTGAAGCACTTAACAGTGATGGAACTGTTTTACTCTCTCTTCTCAATAACTTCAATGCACCTCCCCACTTTTTCAGCAGCTGGAACTCCTCAAACGAACACCCCTGCAACTGGAATGGAGTCACCTGCCATCCAGATCATACGGTGAGCACACTCGATCTTTCTGAAAGCCAAGTCTCTGGAACACTGTCTTCCGCTATCTGTGATTTACACAATTTGAAAGAACTGCATTTGGGCTCTAACAATCTGTCTGGTACTATTCCCCGTGAACTAGGAAATTGTACACAGTTAGAGTCTTTAGATCTCTCGGACAATAATTTCCATGGGCAAATCCCTCTTCAGCTGGGCAGCCTCAGAAATCTCACTTATTTGTCGATCTATTCTAACATCCTCAGCGGAAGCATACCCCTGTCTATTTTTGGGCTTCCACTGCTGCAAGTGATTTACTTGAATGACAACAATTTGAGTGGAGAGATCCCGTCAAATGTTGGGAATCTGACTCAGCTGGCCGAGTTATGGTTGGGAGGAAATTCCTTAGTAGGGAAGATACCTTCATCTATTGCCCATTGTAGGCATCTAGTAAAGCTTTATCTGTACAACAATCAGCTGGTTGGAGAATTACCAGAGACCCTGGGCCGGCTTTCAAAATTACAATACCTATATGTTAGTTCCAATAAGCTTCATGGCCGAATCCCCAAAGCACTTGGTAACTGCACAAATCTCATCCAAGTCGAACTGTCCAACAACTCTTTCAGTGGAGGAATACCGTGTGAGTTAGCCAATTGTAGCAGCCTGGCCATGTTGTCATCCACCCAAAATCAGCTCACGGGGAGTATACCTTCCTCCCTTGGATCACTGCAACACCTCTCTCAACTTTATTTTAATCAAAATTTCTTGTCTGGGAAAATTCCTGGAGAACTTGGGAATTGCAGTCTTTTGGAAGACTTGAGGTTGCACAGTAATAAACTTGAGGGGTTCATTCCTCCCGAGTTGGGTCGATTGAAGCGTTTGCAAATTTTGTTCTTGTTCGACAATTCACTACATGGTCCCATCCCTCCACAGATTTTCGAAGCAAAGAGCTTACAGAATCTGTCTCTGTACAACAACAGTCTCACAGGAAGTATATCTCCAAAGATTTGCAATCTCAGACGGTTACGAGAACTACTTTTGCAATATAACCAGCTATCAGGCCCAATACCTGGAAGATTGGGTGCCAAGAACAATTTCACGGAAATTGATCTAACGGGTAACCGGCTCACGGGGACAATACCTCCAGCTCTTTGTTCTTCAGGGCAATTGGAGATTCTGGTCATGGGACAGAATCAGTTGGAAGGGAGCGTTCCTCCAGAGATTGGTAAATGCAGGAGCTTGAGGCGATTGATACTGAGCCACAACCATCTAGCAGGTCTTATTCCCTCAGATTTTCTGGGTTCCAATTCAGTCATTTCTTACCTAGACATGAGCAGCAATAAGTTGCAGGGGAGAATACCATCGAGCCTTGGACAGTGCAAAAATCTCAGCAATATGGACCTGTCCGTGAATGAATTGAATTGCACCATTCCTCAAGAATTGGGACAGCTTTCTAGGCTACAGCGATTGAATCTTTCCTCCAACATAGTGACTGGTTCAGTCCCTCAGGAGCTTGGTAAATTATCTCTCTTGTTTTCTCTTGACATCAGTTTTAACTCATTGAATGGTTCGCTACCAAAGCAGCTAGGGCGACTAGAGAAATTGGAGCATCTAGTTTTGCAAGGAAACAATCTTGGTGGAAGCATTCCTGACTGGTTGTCCAGCTTGACCCAAATGAGGGAACTAAATCTGGGACAGAACCAATTCCAAGGTGAAATTCCCTCATCACTTGGACGATTACAGGAGCTAAACACCAATTTAAACTTAGGCCATAACAGGTTGAGTGGAGCTATTCCAGCGTCCCTGGGAATTCTAAATAAACTAATGAACTTGGATTTGTCGTCCAACAATCTCTCTGGCAGCATTCCATCTGCGTTTGACAGTCTGTTGTCCCTTGTTGCAGTAAACATCTCCAATAATCAACTTAGTGGTTGCCCACCCAAGTCATGGTTGAAGTTATGGAATTCATCCTCAAGCTCATTCACTGGCAATCCAGATTTGTGTGCAGCAGAAAATGGCAGCAGTTTATGTAAATGCTGGGGCAACATTCTTCTCTCACACAAGGAAAGAAAACATCTCAGCATAGTTTATACAGTCCTCATTATCATCGGATCTCTTGTGTTTACTTGTTTTCTAGTAGTTGTCATTTTATATTTATGTAGATATTTAAGCCCCAAAACCAGGCCCTCATCCGGAGGCGGAGCTGCCGTAGAATTACCCTCAAAACTATACCAATATTTGCAGGCTACGGAATATCTAAGCGAGAAATATATAATAGGGAAAGGGGGCAGAGGGGTTGTTTACAGAGTGCAGTTGCCTTCCGGTCAACTGTACGCCCTGAAGACAATACAATTAACGCCTGAAAAGAAAGAGGACACCAGCATGAGAAGGGAGGTCCAAACTGCTGGAAAAATCCGTCACTGAAATCTGGTTAAACTGTTGGAGTTCTGGCAACTGCAAGATCGGGGATATATCCTATATGAATTCATGCCCAATGGGAGTCTGAATGATGTATTGCATGAGATGAATCCCCTTCCAGTTCTAGGATGGGAAATTCGTTACAAGCTAGCCATTGGAACCGCCCATGGTCTGTCATACCTTCACCACAACTGCAATCCGGTGATTATACACAGAGATATTAAGCCCAACAATATACTGTTGGATTCAGATATGGAACCTCACATTTCTGATTTTGGAATTGCTCAACTCATGGACAGATCTTTCCCTGTTGATTCGTTCTCTGTTTTGGGTACTATAGGCTACATTGCACCTGGTAAGAGCATTACTATATTAATTTTGATGTAATCATTTTACCTTTTTCTCTTTTTTTTGTTGGCTTGGATTTCATTGGCTTTTGTTGCAGAACGTGAACACACAACCAGAGTGACAGAGAAGATGGACGTTTACAGCTATGGTGTGGTGTTGTTGGAATTGATAACGAGGAAAAGGGCATTGGAATCGAGCTTTGCAGAGGGAATGGACATTGTCAGTTGGGTAAAATCGTGCAATGAAGGGCTATATGTGGTGATCGATGAAGGGCTTAGAGATGAAGTCATGGAATCAGACATAGAAAAAGAGATAGTGGGCACCATTAGAGTGGCACTGAAATGCACAGAGAATAACCCGAATGAGAGGCCAAGTATGAAACAAGTGGCAGACATGTTAAGAGACATTAGGCCCGTCAAATCTTCGGAGGTAAGGAAGGGTAAACGGTTTACAAACAGCTCTGGCAGAGGGTGAAGCTGTGCCACAGAAATTTCAAGCATCGATGTTGCAGACTTTTGCACGGAAGTTAATCTGTGGATTGGCATGTGCCACAGTTTAATGAATTGTTGCCAAGTTATTGTGTTTCAATATTTCATCCCTTCTTGATTGAACACTCATCTTTTATATTTGTGATAAAATAAATTGTTAATATGAGTATTTTAATGCATATATTTTGTTATTCTAATAGTTGTAGACAAAAGAATAGTATTTGTGCACTAAGATAACAACACTTGTTTAAATGGGCATCTTATTTTATTAAGTGAATATATTATTTTTTAAGTGACACATATGATAGATAGCTATGATATTTTATTTGAGATAAAAAATTATCTATTTCACTTGTTAATGTATTTATTTGTGTTTTTTTAATATAACATTTATAGGTTCTCATGTGTTTAAGTATTGGTCCATTTTTATCAACATTTAGATTTTTTTAAATTTACATATGGATTATTTAATTACAATATATAGTAAAAATGTGGTGTAAGATTGGATAATATATTCACAAGTGGGTGATTAGCTACCCCGCCCTCTCCCCTATAATAGATATTTTGCACACCATCTTTGTGCATACACCCTTTCATTATATTTCTCTCTCTATTTCTTTTTATTTTTCTATATCTAATCTATGTAATTCATGGAAATCTAAATGGATTGTAAGATTTTTATGTAGCCAATACAAAATGTCATAAGGTATTTATGAACATGTTCCTTTGGGAAGATTGCACCATGTTTATTACTCACAATCTCAATTCAAAGATGTTATGAAGAACATATGAAATTCAATATTTTTAGTGGTTCAATTCTTCAATACAAAATGAGAAATTCTAATGTATGCTATAAGTCATATTTGTTATCTACTCACAAAGAACCTAAGATTTATAGCTTAAAATTGATGTTAAGTACCATAGCCTTTGGAATATATCCTTCATATCTTTCATAAAATATTTTATCGTGGGACAAGATATAAAAGTGTAAACAAATTATGAAAAAAAATATTTGGAACAAAAATAAGAGGAATTACAATAACAATATGACATAAGAATAGGGACTTTGAAACTAAAAATTAAGACTAGTCACTAATAATATTGATTATTACAAATGGTATATAAGAAATTGAATCATATCAAGACATAAATTACACTATTTAGAAGTAAAATGATGATAAGACTTTATCCTTTGTGCTCCTCAATATTATATTCAACATAATTATTATTCCTACCTATTGCATTTGATCTCATTTTAAAAATACTATACTAGACATGAAAAAGACTATACCATTTCCCCACCCAAATATGTAGGCTTTAATTAAAAGAATAGTACTATATATCACATATTTCTAAATCTATATTGATCTACCATCATGAAGAGTAAAAAAAAAAACTTATTAACAATATTGTGTGATACATCTTAGACCTTTGGGTTTTGTATTTTCTTTTTAGAATGATTTGGAACTAGCTAATTATATTCTACAAATTCATTCCTAGCTAAAGTTGCTATGGATTATAAATATATGTAATTATAAATATATGTAAAGCACAAATTGTAGCTCGCATAGAATTTGAAAATGTTTTTGGGTTTAGCTTAATTATATTGTAGATATTTCATAATGTGTTTTTTCCATGTAGTTATAGCTATGCATTAAAACATTTTTAAAGAAGAAAATTATGATTGCATTAGTCCTTGAAATACCTTTATTTCTTGCCTTGTGTTTTTGTTTAAACATTCTCTATGTGATTACTAAAATCGTTTTTATTCTCAACATAATTTTGTCTTCAAGCTATTAGTTTTGGTATTTGTCTACATATTAATATTATGTTTGAAATAAAAAAAATATTATGTTTGAGTAACCAAATATTATTTGATTGATAAGTTTCATTTTTTTAATTTTTTTTACAATGGTATATTTGTCTCTTTTAATATGATAATTACATAAGGCAACTCATTACAATACTCACATAATATCAATCTAAAACATGTTCCTCGATGATTGATATGAAATCATCATTTTTCAACAAATTTTGAAATTAAAAAACAACATGATCACTCTTTTATCTAAAAAGTAGATTGACAATTTATACAAATCTACGAAATTACTCTTAAAAGTTCCACATAACTACCCTTCCAAATTTTGTTAGGAACTATATTGTGATGTAACATTTATTTGTTTAATATTTTTTTAAGAATGAGCAATATGATGGTTTCAATGTGCCATATTTATAACACTTCAAAGAAATTGATGGAATAAGGATAACTTAAAAAATTATTTTAACATTCTTTTAGTTTAGTGTACTGTTGAAGCTATTAACTGTTGTTGGTATTTTTGCCATGTTTGTGAAATAACATTTTATTGAATGTTGTTTGTTCAATTCATTTATCATTTTTTCACATCTCAAATGAGTAGAACCAATCTCAACAACATTTGTTTGTCCTTTTAGAATGCATCGAAATGAGCATTTGGAATAGGCTTTGGAATTCCACAGAGACTTATTTTAGTATGATGTATCTTCTTAAGCTTCAAATACCTTTGATCTACCCATATGCAAAATATTGCATATATCTCCCTTTAGAAAAATGACACATTTTATTTACACAAATCTGAAATTAATTGACAACTCTACCTTTGATATTATACATTATATAAAATAATTTAAAATATTCACATTTCTCTATAGTTTTTCAATTAATTAATTATTATAGTTCTTATAAATATTATTATTATATTTATTATCTATAAGATACCATTACTAATATAAATTTATTAAAATTATTTAAAATATTTATTATATGAATAATATATTAAATTAGGGGGAAGATCTAAAGTTCAGCATTCTAACTTAGTGTTTTTTAAAATTTTATGTTTAAATATCAAATCACTTCTATTTTTTTACAATAGTGCATTTGGCAAGTCCCCTATTTATAACTAAGATTTGAAGGTCACATCAATATGATGTATATTTAGGTACTTGATGTGACATTACATGATTGGTTTCTTTTTTATAACTAAAAAATACATTTCATTTAATTATGAATGGTCATCATCACTAATAACAACTTCAAAATCACAACTATTGATATAATATTGTAAAAAATAAACATTAAATAAACAAATATAAATATTCCAAAAATATCAATCATATTTACAATTATTCTGAGATAAATTTCCTATTTCTGACTTACGGAACAATGATTGCATTCTCAAAAAAGAAAATATTTGAAACACAACATTTTGCACTCGAAAGTCGAAGATTACTTGTAACACTTGAACAAAGTTTGTCGTAACATATTTATCCTGTCCTATCCACCACACAGAGCGATCGGGTTTTCCGGCAGTCGATTAATCGGTGGTAACTACCAATCCACGGATAACTTGTGTTCAAAAGTCTGCAGCATTGATGTTTAAAATTCCTGTGCTACACTTTGGTATAACTGATTATAGCCGGTTTAGATCACATACCCTTTCTTCACATTTGAAGATTGATTGGTCTAACGTCAATTAACATGTCTACCACATCTATCATTCTTGGCCTCTCATTTGGGTTATTCTCTGTGCATTTCAGTGCCACTCTAATGGTGCCCACTATCTCTTCTTCTATGTCTGATTCCATGATTTCATCTCTAAGCCCTTCATCAATAACCGCATATAGCCCTTCATTGCATGATTTTACCCAGCTGATAATGTCCATCCCCTCTGCAAAGCTCGAATCCAGTGCCCTTTTCCTCGTTATCAGTTCCAACAACACCACACCGTAGCTGTAAACGTCCATCTTCTTTGTCATTCTGGTTGTATGTCCACGTTCTGCAGAAAATGCCCATAAAAACCAAAGCCAAGGGAAACAAAAAAACCAAAAAAACAGATCAGCTCAAAATTAATCTAGTAATTCTCTTACCAGGTGCAATGTAGCCCAGAGTACCGAAAACAGGAGAAGAATCAACGGTGAAGGATCTGTCCATGAGTTGAGCAATCCCAAAATCAGAAATGTGAGGTTCCATATCTGAATCCACCAGTATGTTACTGGGCTTAATGTCTGTGTATAATCTCAGGATCACAGTTATGGTGAAGGTATGATAGACCATGGGCGATTCCAATGGCTATCTTGTAACGAATTCCCCATCCTAGAACTGGAAGGGGATTCATCTCATGCAATACATCATTCAAACTCCCATTGGACATGAATTCGTATAGAATGTACCCACAATTTTGCACTTGCCAGAAATCCAACAGTTTAACCAGATTTCTGTGACGGATTCTTCCAGCAGTTTGGACCTCCCTTTTGATGCTACTGTCCTCTTTCTTTTCAGGAGCTAATTGTATTGCCTTCAAGGCGTACAGTTCACCAGAAGGCAACTCTACCCTGTAAACAATCCCTCTGCTGCCTTTCCCTATCATATACTTTTCACTTAAATCTTCCGTAGCTTGAAAACATTGGTATAGTTTTAGAGGCAAGTTTAAAGGCCTGGTTTTGGGATATAGACATTTCCATAAGATGACAGCTACTAGGAAACAACTAAACACAACTGATCCGATGATAATGAGGACTATATGAACTATACTGAGATGTTTTCTTTCCTTGAGAGGGAGATGAATGAAGCCCCTGCAGTTACAGAAACTCCCCTGGCTCTCTATTGCACACAAATCTGGATTGCCAGTGAATGAGCTTGAGGAAGAATTCCATAACTTCAACCATGACCTGGGTATGCATCCACTGAGCTGATTATTGGAGACATTTACAGCAACAAAGGACAACAGACTGTCAAACGCAGATGGAATGATGCCAGAAAGATTGTTGGATGACAAATCCAAGTTCGCTAGTTTATCTAGATTTCCCAGGGCCGCTGCAATCGCACCACTCAATCTGTTATTGGCGAAGTTTAAATTAGTGTCTAGCTCCCGTAGCCTTCCAACTGATGGGGGAATTTGACCTTGGAATTGGTTCTGTCCCAGATTTAGTTCCCACAGCGTGGTTAAGTTGGACAACCAGTCAGGAATGCTTCCGCCAAGATGGTTTCCTTGCAGAATTAGATGCTGCAATTTCTCTAGACGCGCTAGCCGGTTTGGTAGCGAACCATTGAATGAATTAAAACTGATGTCAAGAGAGTACAAGAGAGATGAATTACCAAGCTCCCGAGGGACTGGACCAGTCAGTCTGTTTGAGGAAAGATTCAGTCGCTGTAGCTTAGAGAGCTGTCCCAATTCTGGAGGAAGGGTGTAATTCAATTCATTCATGGACAGTTCCATATGGCTGAGATTTTCGCACCGCCCAAGACTCGATGGTATTCTCCCCTGCAACTTATTGTGGCTCATGTCGAGGTAATAAATAACTGAATTGGAACCTAGAAAATCTGAGGGAATAACACCAGTTAGATGGTTGTGGCTCAGTATCAATCGCCTCAAGCTCCTGCATTTACCAATATCTGCAGGAACACTCCCTTCCAACTGATTGTGTCCCATGACTAGAATCTCCAATTGCCCTGAAGAGCAAAGTGCTGGAGGTATTGTCCCTGTGAGCCGATTTCCTGTCAGATCGACTTTTGTGAGATTGTTCTTAGCACCCAATTCTGCAGGTATTGGGCCTGATAGCTGGTTATAATGCAAAAATAGTTCTTGTAATCGTCTGAGATTGTAAATCTTTGGAGATATGCTTCCTGTGAGACTGTTGTTATACATAGACAGATTCTTTAAGCTGTTTGCTTCGAAAAGCTGTGGAGGGATTGGGCCGTGGAGTGAATTCTGGAACAAGAGCAAAATTCGCAGACGCTTCAATCGACCTAACTCTGGAGGAATGAATCCCTCAAGTTTATTCGTATGTAAGCTCAAAGCTTCCATAACGCTGCAATTCTCAAGTTCTACAGGGATATTACCAGACAGACTATTTTGATTTAAATAAAGCTTGGAGAGATGTTGCAGAGATCCAAGGGAGGAGGGTATGCTCCCTGTCAGCTGATTTTGGGTGATTGACAACTTGGCTAGGCTGCTACAATTGCCTAACTCCCACGGTACTCCTCCACTGAAAGAGTTGTTGGACAGTTCAAGTTCGATTAGATTTGTGCAGTTGCCAAGTGCTTTGGGGATTTGGCCATAAAATTTATTGGAAGTAACATACAGGATTCGCAATTTTGAAAGCCGGCCTAGGGACTCTGGCAATTCTCCAACCAGCTGATTGTTGTACAGATAAAGTTTGACTAGATTCCTACAATGGGCAATAGATGAAGGTATCTCCCCTACTAAGGAATTTCCTCCGAACCATAAATTGGTCAGTTGAGTCAGATTCCCAACATTTGACGGGATATTTCCGCTCAAATTATTGTCATTCAAGTAAATCTCCTCCAGCAGTGGAAGCCCAAATATGGACAGGGGAATGCTTCCGCAGAGGAGGTTGTAATAGATCGACAAATATTTCAGCTTTTTGAGGCTACCCAGTCGGACGGGGATTTGCCCATGGAGATTGTTGTTTGAGAGATCTAAAGACTCTAATTCTGTGCAATTTCCTAGCTCAGGGGGAATGGTGCCAGAGAGATTGTTAGAGCCCAAGAACAGTTCTTTCAAATTGGGTAACTCACAGATAGCCCTAGACAGCGTTCCAGAAACTTGGCTTTGAATAAGATTGAGTGTACGCACAGTATGATCTGGATTGCAGGTGACACCATTCCAGTGGCAGGGGTGTTTGTTGGAGGAGTTCCAGCTGCTGAATATGTCTGCGGGTGCATTGAAATTATTGAGAAGAGAAAGTAGCACAGCGCCATCATTGTTAACTGCTTCAGTGCAGTGTGCTACTAAGATAACCACAAATTGTATTACAGCAAATGTTAGCGAGCTCATTTCGAAAAACTCACAGGCGATTGGATAACTGTAATTGGGAGGGAGACGAGATCTATTTAAAAACTCAACATGGTCAAGAAGCTGAATCTCTTCAAACAAGAAAATAATAGTACTGTTAAAAGATTCTTCCGGCCACTTCGTCCTTTAGTGAATCTATTTTATACCTTTGGCGCTACACAACGTATGCGCGTAATCCATTAAACAACCTGCCAAACTCCCCATTATTAATATCTTCTGGAAGAAACCAGGAACTCTCTTTTAGCACTGCGGTCTCCTTTCTGAATATTTGGGTTGACTGGTTGAATTTTAAGATCGTTCTCTGCAAAGCGTTTGACCCGTTTCACACTAAATGGAATACATTCCCCTGTTGAATTCAAGAATTACATTAAAATATATCCATTGAAACATTCAAAGTACCCAATGATAGCTACTTGTAACTTTATTCAACGCGTCTAAGGTCTTCTGTATTTTTGTAATCAAGATGAGTGAAATGAAGCAGATCGGAAAAGAAAAATTAACAGTTTATCTTTCTTTAAAAAGTGTGAAAATCTTGAACGTGTAATGAATGAATGACAACTTTTAATAATGTCTATTACTTCAGTTTATGAGATCTAGTATTAGCCAGTAAGTAACAAAGTTCAAACATAGAGTTCTTACCGTTAGATTTCTTTATTCTTTTGTAACTTGGATCTTCTGTTCTGTATCTTGATTAGGAAATCTACAACCTTTATAATCATGTCTTCTTCAAACAAGTTGTTCAAGGTGTTCATATTTAACATGTCAATGTAATTGGTTCGAATATCTTTGTAGGTTGACCACTTTATAATGTAATGTCATTTGTCTCCACTAGATCTTGAGTGCAATAACAACATCTTATGTCCGCCCACCATTCTTTAGGTATCCTCCACCTTCCAATTTCACATCTTAGCTAGTGCAAACTAGTTCTTAAATGGAAAATTAATATTTTTACTTTTTATTTTATTTACATTCCTATTTAGTTCTAATCAAGGAAGAGGGTCTCTCTCTCTCTCTCTCTCTCTCTCTCTCTCTCTCTCTCTCGCGCGCGCGCGCGCGCGCACACACACACACACAATCTCTTTGTGTGTGTGTGACATGAATAATTCTCTTTCTATGGTGTGAATAATTCTCCCTAGTTGATTTAGATGTGATGAAAGTATGAAGTTGCCCTCTACGACATCCTTTCAGAATTTTTATGAAATATGCAATTTTATTTTCCTTTACATAAATATATTTTATGTTCTTTACATGAATTTATTTCAATATTGATCTATGCAAATAATTCGATCTATTATTAAGTGCAATGTTCTTCGATGCTTATCACAATTAAGTTATGGATTACTTCCCCTTCTATAAGAGTGAAGAGGTTGTCTTGTATGACGCTGCCAACTTATGTTACTTCCCATTAACATATGAAGCTATCAACTAATTGTTGTTTTCACACCCAGGAGCATTAGAAAAAAAGATATGTTCGTGATGATAAATTTTAATATTTAAAATTTTAATATGATAAGATAACATATTTGTATGTACATGGAATCTAAGATGTTATATTTATTATATTTCAAAACGAACAAAGATTGTAGAGTCTTAATTGGAGTTTGTTTGTAATTTAAAGTTTAGAATTTAATATTAAATAGGGTCGAGGTATTTGATTTGAATATCAAATGTCTTCAAATGTTGTAGGCTTGTCTTGACAACTCAAATTAAAGTGATTTCAAAATTCGAGTGCATGAAAGTTCAAGGTTTATTTATTTGTTTGTAAATTTGATTTTGAACTCAAGAATCCAAGGAAGCGAAACTCTAAGGGTCCAATAACATACCTTCACACTTATAACTAATTTAAATAAATTTCACATTCACGCTACTAATTTTGTCGTTTTAATTAGATTTATTTTGTTGTGAGGGTATGTGATTTGAATAGTAAATATCTTCAAGTGTTGTAGGTTTTCTTTGATAACCCAAATTAAAGTAAAATTTCAAAATTTGGGTGCATGAATTTCAAGGTTTATTTATTTGTTTGTAAATTTGATATTTAGACTTGGGAATCTAAGGAAGCAAAACTTTGAGGGTCCAATAACAAACCCTCACACTTTAGTAAATTCAAATGAATTTAACATCTGTATTGTTAGTTTTCAACTATTTCACCATACAATTTAAAATATCAAAGTGGATAAAGAAATGATGAGAGGAGTGAAAATAGAGATCATATTTGAAAAGTTGTTTATAAATAATTATGAGTCATGTGGGCTTAAGATATCAAGGACATATAGATGGCAAAAATGATGGAATCCTCATGGTGGAAATTTTATGAAATTGTGCAATGGCTATTCAAATGTAGCATTTACATGTTTTAAGGAAACAATAGTGCTTGGTAATAAATGTGAAGGCCTTGAACCTAAGCTACCATTAGGAACCCCAATTTGAACTTGAGAATACTAAAGTAGAGGATGCTGCATGAAGAGAACATATCAATATGGAATGAAGGTGATAACATGGTTTGAGTTTTTCCCTTTAGGTGAGTATGTGCAAGATCATGAGGGGCCAAACTATGCCCTTAAGTGGCAATGAAAAATCAACAAATCAGGGTTAGTCAACTTAACGTGAAAATTTCAACTAGCTATGAACCTAATATCAAAAAATTGTAAGAATAGAATCTGTAGAAAATTGAATGTAGTTTCTAAACTACTAGGCCTTTTTTGAGAAAAAGTTAGTATGATTGGTGAAAAGTATAGATTTCAATGTAGCAGTACAAAAATTTCAGGAAAAAAATAAGAAGTAGGTGTATGTCTGACCACCTTAATCATTATCAAATGATAATATTTTATTATAAGATTTTATATATAAGTAGTAGACTCATGCCTAGATGTGACACATATTTTTTTATAATTTTATTCCAAAAAAATAATTAATTATGAATTTTCTGCTACAACATTTTCAGAATAAAAAACTCCCGTGTCTGACCACCTTAACTCATTCAAAACTTTACAAAATTCAAAATTTATTTATTTTTCCTTATAGTAGGTGAAGCATAGAATGTGACACATTTTTTGGATTTCAAAAATGTTATACCGTTTGAAAGTTATAGTCATTTTTCAATCAGTATATAAATCAGCACTTTAGAGGTAGCTCAATTGAAAAATAACTAATAATTACTTACCGAATTCAAAATTTGATAGCAATTATATCGATAGAAAGCTGATAATCTCCTTAAGATACCCTTTTCATTTTATCAAATTTAGGTGAAAAAAAAGTCGTTAGCTACATTGTCAAAGTCTGGAACTCAAAGAAACAGGGGAAAAACACGTATTTGAGACATCCAATAGTTGACCATGTAGGTTTGGTGCACAAAGCAATACCAAGCCTAATCGGGTACTCAATATTTTTGGGTACCCGATATTTACCCCAACATGACGCACAATTTTGAATTTTCACTTTGCCTCCACTTTCTCCCTCCCATTTCTCCATCCTTCATAAACATATATTTATTACATATATTAAATATTATATAATATCAATTATATATTAAATGTTATATAATATATATTTTACATTAAATATTATTTAATATATATTAATATTAAAAACTATATATTAGATTCTATATTATATATATTAAATATTATATAATATACATGTTACATTAAATATTATTTAATTATATATTAATATCAAAAACTATATATTAGATTATATATTATATATTAAATATTATATAATATACATTTTACATTTTAAATATTATTTAATATGATTCTGAGCACGAGCACGAGTCCCTACAGGGGCATAGTTGTGCCTTTTACAAGCGCCGAAAACCCTAACTACACAGAAATGGAGACTTTGAGGAATAGTTCACTAGAGGCGGATTATAGAAGCAGAGGGCAAGAGAATCACTCTGTTTCCACCGCCTGTGGCTATGAAATGGTATCTTTCCCTGCTTTTTCAATCGGAACGCTAAATTGCAAAGGTTCTCGAAATAGATTCTGGTAACCGGACAATTGTACCACGCCTGTTGATAATCCGACAGCTCAACAGAGTCATTAGGAGGTTAAACAAGAACAACTGAATGGACCTTTGAACCGGTCAAAGATTATGGAGAGCGGGGAAGGGTTTGGTAAAATGAGTAGTTGTACTAGAAATTATACAGGCGCCATAGAACAGACCGCATTAATAAATTTAAAGAAGAGATCAGCGACGGCATGACATTATGAGGAAAGCCTTATCATTTCGATGGTGCTGCCCGATATTATGAAGAATGTCTTGCCGCTTCAATGCCAGCACTGTCTTTATCTCAGATTTTCGCCATTGCTTCTCATCAGTACTCTGAGATATGCCAGGGATTGCGGGCTTTTGCACAGCATAGTCAATCATAAATTCTCTATAAATCATCATGCATTCCAGTATTCTGCGCATTTCTGAATGACTTACTCGAAGAATTTAATTTTTACCATAATTTTGGATCCATGGATTGTCATTTTGTGCTCGGAGAGAAGCTGCGGATTGCAAGAATTTGATAAATTTGGTTGATCTCATTTTCTTTCTCTACCATTTCTGAGTAATACGATTTTGTTTTTGTCCGTCTTAAATGATTTTGCCTGAAGTTAATGAATTTTTTTAGATGATTTTGTCTGAAGTTTTAATGAAATTTCTTCCATGGATGCTAATGAAATCTCTTCCATGAATGTTGATAAGATGTTTAAATTCAGAGTTAATAAATTCTATAGCTTGAATGTTCTTTGTTGTAGAAGGTTATTTTCATGGTTTGTGATTCATGCAATTCCTTAATAGTTTTAGTCTTAAAAGAATTCATAACTAGATTTTCCATAGCCAATTTTCTTCTTGATCGTTGCAATATTTTCTCCTCCACTGAACATTTTGTAATCAGTTGATATACAATTACATTTTTCTCTTGGCCAATTCTATGGGCTCGTGATTGAGCCTGTAGATCCACAAAAGGGTTGAAATCTGGATTTGGTGGAAGAGTAGTATTAGCAAGAAGTCATTCACTAATATCTCATTCGGGCCATCGGGACTCACTAGGGGTCCTAGTACGCCTTATCACGTGTTAGGACCCCTAGGGAGTGCACATGAGCCCTATTGACACATTGGAACGCCCAAGTGTGTCTTAAGGGGTCCTAAGACCCCTTCAAACACACTTGAGCATTCCAATGTGTCAAAAGGGGTCATATGGACTCCCTAGGGGTCCTAGTACACCTTATCATGTGTACTAGGACCCCTAGGAAGTCCCCATGACCCCTTTTGATACATTGGAATGCTCAAGTGTGTCTTAAGGGGTCCTAGGACCCCTTCAGACACACTTGAGCAATTCAATGTGTCAAAAGGGGTCAATGGGACCCCCTAGGGGTCCTAGTACTCCTTATCACGTGTTAGGACCCCTAGGAAGTCCTGATGACACCTTTTGACATATTGGAATGCTCAAGTGTGTCTTAAGGGGTCCTATAACCCGTTCGGACACACTTGAATGTTCAAATGTGTCAAAACGGGTCATGGGGACTCCCTTGGGGTCCTAACATGTGATAACACATACTAGGACCCCTAGGGAGTCCCCGTGACCCCTTTGGACACATTGGAATGCACAAGTGTGTCTTAAGGGGTCCTACAACCCCTTAAGACACACTTGTGCATTCCAATGTGTCAAAAGGGGTCACAGGGACTCCCTAGGGGTCCAAACATGTGATAAGGCGTACTAGGACCCATAGGGAGACCCCATGACCCCTTTTGACACATTGAAATGCTCAAGTGTGTCTTAAGAGGTCCTAAGACCCCTTAAGACACACCTGAGCGTTCCAATGTGTCAAAAGGGGTCATGGGGACTTACTAGGGGTCCTAACGCATGATAAGGTGTACTACGACCCCTAGGGAGTCCCCATGACCCTGCTTGACATATTCGAATGCTCAAGTGTGTCTTAAGGGGTTTTATGACCCCTTCAAACACACTTGAGCATTCCAAAGTGTCAAAAAGGGTCATGGGGAAACCCTAGGGGTCCTAGTAAGCCTTATCACGCGTTAGGACACCTAGGAAGTCCCCATGACCCCTTTTGACACTTTAGAATGCTCAAGTGTGTCTTAAGGGGTCCTAGGACCCATTCTGATGAAGGGTGCTCCCCTTAATACCACAAACACATAACAGAAACAGAGAAACCACAACAATATGCAAGAACATAAAATTGGCTTCTTATTATCTCCACAAATGTGGAATTACAAACTTTTAGAATTACAATATGCAAAGCCACATGGGCATTCCCTTACAATATTCTGTAGGACAAAGCCTCGAATCAATACCCAGATCTACTACCCAGAACTATTCTGAACTGCCTAAGACAATAATACAGCCTTCCTTATATAGGCAATTTTCCACCGCCTGGAAGGTTCCAGAATTTTAGCCAATAAGGCCGACCAAACTTAGAATTATTTTATTTTACATTTCATTACATCATAGTCAGCTCAAGATAACCTTTGAAACCCGAACAGAAATTTTGAAGAAAATTATTTTTCGCCATTTCAGGTGGCCCAACTTCCGAAGACCATAAGTCATCACCAGTTGACCCGATCGGCTATTATAACCCCATTTCGGAAATGCCACGAAGCGCTCTACAGGCTTGACCCGCACAAGCGCCCGTCACCTAATTTTTTGACCTCATCCGGGGCCTCTAAAGCCTTCAAAACTGAGTTCAAAGTTTCTGTACCCTATTGCCAATACCGAAAATCTTCAATATCTTCCAATATACACTTGATCTGGCAATGAAACTTTACTGGCAGACTTATATGACCAAAATGAACCTCCAAGAAAGAAATCAGATCATTCTGAGCACATACGAAAATTACCAAAAATAGTAACTTTCCATAAATAGCAGCTCTGCACAAAATAACCCTTAATGAATATAAAAACATAAATATTTTTGGGTGATGCAAGATTGCTCTTACACCCAGGATGCTCCTGCATCAGACACCCGGGGTAATTTGAGAAGTGACCCTGTCACGACTCAGGTGTGTAGAGGAAAACCAAGACGGTTAACCTCCTCCTTTGTTAGCCATGATGAATCTTCAACAGGTCATCCTTTCCACTTGACTAGATATTCTTCATATGTCCTGTTCCTTGTGCTTCTGCCAACACGACTATCCAGTATATCTTCAATCTTCTTAGTGTCTGAACTAGTTGCTGGAATACTCCACTGTGCTGCTGTGATCTCATCTTCAACACCTCCTTCATGATACTCTGTCAGATCTGAAATGTTAAACACTGGTGAAATATTTAGCTCAGTAGGCAATTCTACCTCATATGCGTTTCCTGAATCATGTTTCTTCAATATCCTGCATGGTCCAAACTTCTTCATTTTCAACTTGTTATATGTACCAACTGGAAACCGCTCCTTCCGCAAATGAACCATGACTTCATCACCAACCTAAAATTCCTTATACCTCCTTTTCTCATCTGCCTTAGCCTTATACTGTGCGTTCATCTTGGTAATATGCTTCCTCACCTCCCCATGGATGTTCTTCAAGTGTTCTGTAAAATCCTCAGCTTCAGCACTAGTTATTTCTCCTTTATCTATCTTCCTCAATTCAGATGCATTTCTTGGACTACTTCCATATACAATCTGGAATGGTGATTTACCAGTGCTCCTGTTGACAGAATTATTGTATGCAAATTCTGCCTGTGGTAAAATCAAATCCCATCCTGTTGGCTTATCTCCAACCAAACATCTCAGCAAATTTTCCAAACTCCTATTCACCACCTCTGTCTATCCATCAGTCTGTGGATGATGTGATGAACTGAACTTCAAATCTATCTTCAACTTCTTCCACAATGTACGTCAGAAATATCCAACAAACTTAGTGTCCCGATCTGAAACTATGGTCTTTGGCAAACCATGAAGTCTCACTACTTCTCTGAAAAACAATTCTGCTATATGAACAGCATCATTAGTCTTCTTGCAGGGAATGAAATGTGCCATCTTTGAAAATCGGTCAACTACTACAAAAATTGAATCATGTCCCCGCTGAGTCCTCGGTAAACCAAGAACAAAGTCCATGTTGATATCCTCCCAAGGCTTCTCTGGTATAGGTAATGGCTGATACAACCCTGTATTCTACTTCACTCCTTTCGCCATCTGAAATACTCTGCAACTCTGTACAAACTTCTTCACATCTTGCTACAATTGTGGCCAATAATAATTCTCACCAACCAAAGCAAGGGTTTTATCACGACCAAAATGTCCAGCCAATCCTCCACTATGCTTCTCCTTGATGAGATTCTCCCTCATAGAACTTCGTGGAATGCACAACTGACTCCCTCTGAATAGCATATCATCCTGGATGATGAAATCCAACCATTTCATCCTGTCTAGAGTAACAGGTTCTGTACAAGCTTTCCAAGCTTCACCAAAATCAGGATCCTCTGGATACAAATTCTTGAGTTCCTTGAATCCAACCACTTCAATCTGCATTTCTGTCAGCAATAGTTGCCTTCTACTAAGAGCATCTGCAACCCTATTAGACTTTCCACTCTTATGTTTCAAAACAAATGTATAACTCTGCAAAAACTCAACCCATTTCAAATGCCTCTGATTCAACTTTCCTTAACTATTCAAATATTGCAAAGCTTGATGATCAGTATACAAAACAAACTCCTTAGGAAGCAGATAATGTCTCCACTTCTTTAATGCCTGAACTATAGCATAAAATTCTTGATCATAAACAGAATACTTCCTCTTGGCATCATTTAACTTCTCACTGAAATACGCAACAGGTTTACCTTCTTGGCTCATAACAGCTCCTATTGCAGTACCACTAGCATCACAATCTACTTGAAACACCTTATTAAAATCTGGAAGTGCTAAAACAGGTTGTTCTGTAACTTTTTGTTTCAATAATTGAAAACTCTTTTCTGCCCCATTAGTCCACTTAAACTCTTTTCTATCCCCTCTCATTGTTTCAGTCAAGGGTCCACAAATACTACTAAAATTTCTGATAAACTTTCTGTAAAAGATAGTTAGACCATGAAAAGATCTTACCTCAGTAGCACTCCTTGGAGTAGGCCATTCAAGGATAGCCTGTACCTTCTCTGGGTCCATTTTTAGACCTTCTGCTGAAACTACAAATCCCAAATACACTAACTCTTTCTTCACAAAATTGCACTTCTTCAAATTAATCAAAAATTTCTCTTCTCTCAGCTTCTCAAATACCATACGAATATGCATCATATGCTCCTCCAATGTCTTACTAAAGATCAAAATATCATCTAAGTAAAGAATGACAAACTTACCCAGAAATTCTTTCAGAACCTCGTTCATGAGCCGCATGAAAGTGCTCGGTGCATTGGTTAGCCCAAAAGGCATGACTAACCACTCATACAGTCCTTCCTTTGTCTTGAAGGCAGTCTTCCATTCATCTCCTTCTCTGATCCGAATCTGATGATATCCACTTTTTAGATCTATCTTTGAAAAATACACAGCTCCACTCAAACAGTCCATAATATCATCCGTTCGTGGCAATGGAAACCTGTACTTAATTGTGATCTTGTTTATTGCCCTAGAATCTGTACACATCCTCCATTCTCCATTCTTCTTTGGTGCTAATACCGCTGGTACAGCACAGGGACTCAGACTCTCATGGATCAATCCTTTCTGTAACAACTCATGTACTTGTCTGTTTAACTCCTCACTTTCTGCAGGTGTCATTCTGTGTGCTGCTTTGTTCGGCAAACTCGCTCCTGGAATCAAGTCCATCTGATGACTGATCTTCCTGACTGGTGGTAATCCATCAGGCATGTTATCGGATACAATATCCTGAAACTCATTCAACAAATCTACAACTTCTACAGGAACATCTTCTACTTCCTCTTTACCAGCTTTTGGAATTAAAAAAAAACATACATGCTCATGCCTCATACCATCTAGGAAATTTTTTCCATCAACAAAAGTTATCCTTGCATTACCACATACCTTTTCTTCGGTCTCCTTCAATGGTTTTAGCTTATGTCGCACTCCATCCTTTGTCAGGGAATAGGTATTCGCACGACCATCATGTACAGCACATCTGTCAAACTGCCATGGTCTACCCAACAACATATGACATGCATCCATAGATATGATATCACACAATACCTCATCTTGGTATCCGCCAATCTTGAACTTCACCAGGCATTGTTCATTGACCATGACCTTGTGGTCATCCTGTACCCAGGCAATCCGATATGGATGTGGGTGTTTCTGTCTCTTGAGCTTCAACTTTGTCACCATCTCTTCTAACACCAAATTGTCAGTGTTTCCACTATCAATGATCACATCACAACATTTACCTTCACACTTGCACCTGGTGCGAAACAGGCTCCTCCTTTGCTCAGGTTCATTCTCACCACTCAACAGGACTCTTCTGTTAATCAATGTTTCTCTTCTTTCGGCATCTTCAAAATTTGATGATCTGGCATCTTCATCTATATGCGCAACTCTGGCCTGACCTTCATTTCTCCTATCTGTTCTGCCTTGGCGCTGAGGACATTCAAATGCCCTGTGACCTTCTTCTCCATAGTGAAAACATGTTCCACGGAAGCTGCCTCTTCCAGATCCTTGTCCTCTTCCTCTTCCTCTTTGATCTCTATTATTCTGATCCTAGAAGCGATTGAAATTATTTCCTTGCTGATTCTGACTGCTACTGGCCTCATCCTTCTTTTTCAGATCTTCATTTCGGCCACCATATGACCGTCCACCAGATCGTCCACCGCGACCTCTTCCGTTATGTCTGCTCTCAAACTTCTTGTTCAGCTTTTCCTCTACTTTTAGGGCAAACTGGTATGCCTCTTCAATACTATTCATTCAAACCAGATTCAGCTCCTCCTGAATGCTTGGCCTTAACCCATTAAGGTATCGGGCAACTTTCTCCTTATCAGCTTCTGCATGGCCTGTTCTGATGAGAAGTCGATAGAACTCCTCTGTATACTCCTGAACAGATCTTTCTGCTTGCTTCAAACTCTGCATTTTCTTTAGTAGGTCAAGCTCATAATCAACAGGAATGAACTGTCGCTTCAATTTATCCACCATCCGATCCCATCTCGTGATTTTCTCCTTTCCCCTTCTATTTCGCTCCAACTGAATCTCTTGCCACCATATCTTCGCATGACCTTTCAGTCTGGCCTTCGCAAATTTGACCCTATCAGGATCCTCAACATCTTCATACTCAAAATATTCTTCACATTCATTGATCCAGTCGATCAATTCCTCTGGGTTAAGATTTTCAGAAAATGTAGGAACCTCAATCTTAGGTCTTTTCCCAATCTTGGAAATCGCCCGAAAAAGTCTTTCTTCCTCCTGGTTCACAATTTCAACTTCTCCTTCTTGATATTCTTCTTCGGCTTCATCCTCACTTTCGTCTCTGACATTAAGATTCATTCCTCTGCGAATCTCTTCTTGCAATACTCGCACTTGTCTCTGCAGCTCTCTAACCTCAGGTGTCACAGCACCAGGTCTTCCGCCACGTTCTCTTCGTGGAGGCATTTTCGCGATGCGCGCTGAAACCCTAACCACGGTCCTGGTGCAAACTACCTCACAGTCAGCGATCTGTTTACACACTCAAGAAAACCTTCTCTGATACCACTTGATGAAGGGTGCTCCCCTTAATACCACAAACACATAACAGAAATAGAGAAACCACAACAATATGCAAGAACATAAAATTGGCTTCTTATTATCTCCACAAATGTGGAATTACAAACTTTTAGAATTACAATATGCAAAGCCACATGGGCATTCCCTTACAATATTCTGTAGGACAAAGCCTCGAATCAATACCCAGATCTACTACCCAGAACTATTCTGAACTGCCTAAGACAATAATACAGCCTTCCTTATATAGGCAATTTTCCACCGCCTGGAAGGTTCCAGAATTTTAGCCAATAAGGCCGACCAAACTTAGAATTATTTTATTTTACATTTCATTACATCATAGTCAGCTCAAGATAACCTTTGAAACCCGAACAGAAATTTTGAAGAAAATTATTTTTCGCCATTTCAGGTGGCCCAACTTCCGAAGACCATAAGTCATCACCAGTTGACCCGATCGGCTATTATAACC
Source organism: Chamaecyparis obtusa (assembly GCA_027943335.1). Lineage (NCBI taxonomy): Eukaryota > Viridiplantae > Streptophyta > Pinopsida > Cupressales > Cupressaceae > Chamaecyparis > Chamaecyparis obtusa. Next base: position 706,531 of record BSBK01001030.1, read on the forward strand.
CCATTTCGGAAATGCCACGAAGCGCTCTACAGGCTTGACCCGCGCAAGCGCTTGTCACCCAATTTTTTGACCTCATCCGGGGCCTCTAAAGCCTTCAAAACTGAGTTCAAAGTTTCTGTACCCTGCTGCCAATACCGAAAATCTTCAATATCTTCCAATATACACTTGATCTGGCAATGAAACTTTACTGGCAGACTTATATGACCAAAATGAACCTCCAAGAAAGAAATCAGATCATTCTGAGCACATACGAAAATTACCAAAAATAGTAACTTTCCATAAATAGCAGCTCTGCACAAAATAACCCTTAATGAATATAAAAACATAAATATTTTTGGGTGATGCAAGATTGCTCTTACACCCAGGATGCTCCTGCATCACATTCAGACACACATGAGCATTCCAATGTGTCGAAAGGGGTCATGGGGACTCCCTAAGGGTCCTAACGCATGATAAGGCATACTAGGACCCCTAGGGAGTCCCCATAACCCCTTTTGACACATTGGAACGCTCAAGTGCATCTTAAGGGGTCTTAGAACCCCTTCAGACACACTTGAGTGTTCCAAAGTGTCAAAAGCGGTCATGGGGACTCCTTAGGCGTCCTAGTATGCCTTATCATGCATTAGGACCCCTAGGAAGTCCCCATGACCCCTTTTGAAATATTAGAATGCTCAAGTGTGTCTTAAAGGGTCATAAGACCCCTTCGGACACACTTGATCATTCTAATGTGTCAAAAGGGGTTATGGGGACTCCCTAGGGGTCCTAACATGTGATAAGGCATACTAGGACCCCAAGAGACTCTCCATGATCCCTTTTGACACATTGGAATGCTCAAGTGTGTCCGCAGGGGTCTTAGGACCCCTTAAGACACACTTGAGCATTCCAATGTGCCAAAAGGGGTCATGGGGACTCCCTAGGGGTCCTAACGTGTGATAAGGCATACTAGGACCCCAAGGGAATCCCCATGACCCCTTTTGACACATTGGAATGCTCAAGTGTGCCTTAAGGGGTCCTACGACCTCTTAAGACACACTTGAGCATTCCAATGTGTCAAAATGGGTCATGGGGACTCCCTTGGGGTCCTAGTATGCCTTATCATGTGTTAGGACCCCTAGAGAGTCCCCATGACCCCTTTTGACATATTGGAATGCTCAAGTGTATCCGAAGGTGTCCTAGGACTCCTTAAAACACACTTGAGCATTCCAATGTGTCAAAAGGGGTCATGGTGACTCCCTAGGGGTCCTAGTAAGCCTTATCATGCATTAGGACCCCTAGGGAGTCCCCATGACCCCTTTTGACACATTGGAAGGCTCAAGTGTGTCTTAAGGGGTCCTAAGACCCCTGAAAACACACTTGAGCCTTCCAATGTGTCAAAAGGGATCATGGGGACTCCCTAGGGTTCCTAGTATGCATTATCATGCGTTAGGACCCCTAAGAAGTCCTCATGACCCCTTTTGAAACTTTGGAATGCTCAAGTGTGTCTGAAGGGGTCCTAAGACCCCTTAAGACACACTTGAGCATTCCAATGTGTCAAAAGGGGTCATGGGGACTCCCTAGGGGTCCAAGTACACCTTATCACATGTTAGGACACCTAGGGAGTCCCCATGACCCCTTTTGAAACATTGGAATGCTCAAGTGTGTCTGAAGGGCTCCTACGACCCCTTAAGACACACTTGAGCATTTCAATGTGTCAAAAGGGGTCATGGGGACTCCCTAGGGGTCTTAGTATGCCTTATCACACGTTAGGACCCCTAGAGAGTCCCCGTGACCCCTTTTGACACATTAGAACGCTCAAGTGTGTCAAAAGGGGTCACGGGGACTCCCTAGGGGTCCTAGTACACCTTGTCACGCGTTACGACCCCGAGGGAGTTCCCATGACCCCTTTTGATAGATTGGAATGCTCAAGTGTGTTCGAAGGGGTTGTAGCACATCTTAAGACACACTTGAGTATTCCAATGTATCAAAAGGGGTCATCGACACTTCCTAGGGGTCCTAATGCGTGATAAGGCGTACTAGGACCCCTAGGGAGTCCCCCTGACCCCTTTTGACACATTGAAATGCTCAAGTGTGTTCGAAGGGGTCCTAGGACCTTTTAAGACACACTTGAGCATTCCAATGTGTCAAAAGGGTTCATGGGGACTTCCTAGGGGTCCTAACATGTGATAAGGAATACTAAGACCCCTAGGGAGTCCCCATGACCCCTTTTGACACATTGGAATGCTCAAGTGTGTCTTAAGGGGTCCTAAGACCCCTTAAGACACACTTGAGCATTCCAATGTGTCAAAAGGGGTCATGTGCACTCCCTAGGGGTCCTAACGCGTGATAAGGCATACTAGGACCCCTAGGGAGTCCTCATGACCCGTTTTGACACATTGGAACACTCAAGTGTGTCTAAAGGGGTCGTAGGACCCCTTAAGACACACTTGAGCATTCCAATGTGTCAAAAGGGGTCATGAGGATTTCCTAGGGGTCCTAACGTGTGATAATGCATACTAGGACCCCAAGGGAGTCCCCATGACCCCTTTTGACACATTAGAATGCTCAAGTGTATCTTAAGGAGTTGTAGGACCCCTTAAGACACACTTGATCATTCCAATGTGTCAAAAGGGGACATGGGGACTCCCTTGGAGTCCTAGTATGCCTTATCAAGCGTTAGGACCCCTAGGGATTCCCCATGACCCCTTTTGACACATTGGAATGCTCAAGTGTGTCTTAAGGGGTCATAAGATGCCTTCAGACACACTTGAGCATTCTAATGTGTCAAAAAGGGTCATGGGGACTCTCTAGGGGTCCTAACACAAGATAAGGCGTACTAGGACCTCTAGGGAGTGCCCATGACCCGTTTTGACATAATGGAATGCTCAAGTGTGTCTTAAGGGGTCGTAAGACCCCTTAAGACACACTTGATCATTCCAATGTGTCAAAAGGGGTCATGGGGAATCCCTTGGGGTCCTAGTACACCTTATCATGCGTTAGGACCTCTAGGGAGTCCCCATGACCCCTTTTAACACATTGGAATGCTCAAGTGTGTCCGAAGGGGTCCTAGGACCCCTTAAAACACACTTGAGCATTCCAATGTATCAAAAGGGTTTCATGGGGACATCCTAGGGGTCCTAACATGTGATAAGGCATACTAGGACCCCTAGGGATTCCCCATGACCCCTTTTGACACATTGGAATGCTCAAGTGTGTCTTAAGGTTTTCTAAGACCCCTTAAGACACACTTGAGCGTTCTAATGTGTCAAAAGGGGTCGTGGAGACTCCCTAGGGGTCCTAACATATGATAAGGTGTACTAGGACCCCTAGGGAGTCCCCATGACCCCTTTTATTGCATTGGAATGCTCAAGTGTGTCTTAAGGGGTCCTAGGACACCTTCAGACACACTTCAGCATTCCAATGTGTCAAAAGGGGTCATGGGGAATCCCTAGGGGTCCTAATGAGTGATAAGGCATACAAGGACCCCAAGGGAGTCCCCATGACCCCTTTTGACACATTGGAACAATCAAGTGTGTCTTAAAGGGTCGTACGACCCCTTAAGACACACTTGAGTGTTCCAATGTGTCAAAAAGGGTCATGGGGACTCCCTTAGGGTCTTAGTACACCTTATCACGCATTAGGACCCCTAGGGAGTCCCCATGACCCCTTTTGACACATTGGAATGCTCAAGTGTGTCTTAAGGGGTCATAAGACCCCTTCAAACACACTTGAGCATTCTAATGTGTCAAAAGGGGTCATGGGGACTCCCTTGGGGTCCTAATGCATGATAAGGCATACTAGGACCCCTAGGGAGTCCCCATGGCCCCTTTTGACACATTGGAATGCTCAAGTGTGTCTTAAGGGGTCCTACGACCCCTTAAGACATACTTGAGCATTCCAATGTGTCAAAAGGGGTCATGGGGACTGCCTAGGGGTCCTAGTATGCCTTATTATGCGTTAGGACCCCTAGGGAGTCCTCATGATCCCTTTTGACACATTAGAATGCTCAAGTGTGTCTTAAGGGGTCCTAAGACCCCTTTGGATACACTTGAACATTCCAATGTGTCAAAAGGGTTCATGGGGACTCCCCAGGGGTCCTATTATGCCTTATCATGCGTTAGGACCCCTAGGGAGTCCCCATGACCCCTTTTGACACATTAGAATGCTCAGGTGTGTCTGAAGGGGTCTTATGACCCCTTAAGACAGACTTGAGCATTGCAATGTGTCAAAAGGGGTCATGGGGACTCCCTAGGGGTCCTAACGCATGATAAGGCATACTAGGACCCCTAGGGAGTCCCCATGACCCCTTTTGACACATTGGAACGCTCAAGTGTGTCTTAAGGGGTCATAGGACCCCTTAAGACACACTTGACCATTCCAATGTGTTAAAAGGGGTCATGTGGACTCCCTAGGGGTCCTAACGCATGATAAGGCATACTAGGACCCCTAGGGAGTCCCCATGACCCCTTTTGACACATTGGAACACTCAAGTGTGTTCCAAGGGGTCGTAGGACCCCTTAAGACACACTTGAGCATTCCAATATGTCAAAAGGGGTCATGGGGACTCCCTAATGGTCCTAACATGTGATAAGGCATACTAGGACCTCTAGGGAGTCCTCGTGACCCCTTTTGACACATTGGAATGCTCAAGTGTGTCCGAAGGGGTCTTAGGACCCCTTAAGATACACATGAGCATTCCAATGTGGCAAAAGGGGTCTCGAGGACTCCCTAGGGATCCTAACGCGTGATAAGGTGTACTAGGACCCCTAGGGAGTCCTCGTGACCCCTTTTGACACATTGGAACACTCAAGTGGGTCTTAAGGGGTCCTATTAACACATTGGAACACTCAAGTGGGTCTTAAGGGGTCGTAAGACCCCTTAAGACACACTTGAGCGTTCCAATGTGTCAAAAGGGGTCACCGTGACTCCCTAGGGGTCCTAACACGTGATAAGGCATACTAGGACCCCTAGGGAGTCCCCGTGACCCCTTTTGACACATTGGAATGCTTATGTGTGTCTTAAGGGGTCTTAGGACCCCTTAAGATACACTTGAGCATTCCAATATGTCAAAAGGGGTCATGGGGACTCCCTAGGGGTCCTAGTATGCCTTATCATGCGTTAGGACCCGTAGGGAGTCCTCATGACCCCTAGGAAGTCTCTCTCTCCACCTCCAGTGAACTATTCTTCAAAGCCTCCATTTCTACGTAGCTAGGGTCTACAATACCTTTAAAAGGCACATTTAATACAAAGATTTAGCTGACCACCTTTAAAGACCTAAAAGAAATGAGAAAAAAAATTTAGCCCAAAAATACATACCGCATTTCTGTATGTAGTATTGTAAGCTTCAACAATCGAGCTGGCTTCCTCTACTAAGGCACGAAGAACTTCATTAATGTATGCTCTAGGAGGAAGATTATAATTTCCATATTTCTGCAAGAGATTCTCCAAAATTTGTAATATTATATATAATATATTAGTATACATTAGTGTATATATATATATATATATATATATATATATATATATATATATATATATATATATATATATATATATATATATATATATATATATATATATATATATATATAGATATATATATATATATATTATATACATGTTAGTATATATAATACATTAGTATATATACAATATACATTATATATATCATATGCGTCTTTTATTTATATCTATTATATACATCAATATATGTAAAAGTTAAATTTTTTTCATTTGCTCCCGCCTTTTTTTCATCAGCCTGAGAATATCGGGTACTTGATATGAAATCGGATACTCAATTTTTGCAAGGTAATATTTGACCAAAATATTCCCTGTCCCCATAGACCAGACAATCATGGGATTTGATACTTTTTTCATGCGTTGCAAAAATAAAAATGTGATTTGGGGCCCATTGTTTGATTTTTGTCGACTTGTGGTCTCACCATGGGAAGCAGCAATTGTCGAAAGGCTAAATGCAAGAGGAAGTTGACAAATGATGAAATTCAAGAATATAGGGAAAAAGATAATGAAAATCACCGAAGAAGGAGAGAAGGTATGTTAAACATTAATCAAGGTGACCCCGTAAATGTAGTTGTAAGTGAAGAGGATGTTCAATTTGAAAATGCACAGATGGAGATTGAAAATGTAGACTTTGGGAATGAAAATGTTGCACAAGAACCACATGAATGTTATACATCTCCAAATTATATGCGAAATGAAGTCCCTTGCAATAAAGATAATCAATCTTCAAATTCGGGGCTTTCAAGAACACCTAAATGGTTAATTGAAATTGAGGAGAACATTATGAATAATTGGGAAGGAAAGAGGTCACATAGAACCGTTAGGTTGTGGGCTTCAAGACTTTATGATCAATTTTTTCGAAACAAGACATTGGTTGAGCAATGTCAAATTTTTGTGCAGTTGTTAAAGATGCAAAACATGAGACTTGTGCTTGTGAAATTGAAGATTCATGTGAACAAGAAAGTGGAGAGAAATGCCATTGTTGTGAAGAATCTTTGCAATGCTCTCAATAGCATTGGGAAGACTAGTAGAGAAAAAGACAAGAGAGTTTCTCGGAGGGTTATTACAACCTCCTTAGTAAGTCATCAGTTGAGAAAGACTCGTTTGATGAGACAAACTTGTGTTGACTTCAATATAGACCGTAAAAATTTGGGTAGAGCACTTGCAAGAAGAGAAAGACTTGATGATTCGCTTCAAATTGATACATGGGCTTATGGTGGGAGACTTCCACGTTTTGATAAGAAGCTAACAGATGTTGTCAAGGATGAAATTCAACAATTTTGGGATGCTAACTCAAGAGTGTCACCAAATGTGAAGGATGTCTTGAAGTTGAGAGTTGGCAATGGAGACTGCACTCCACATCCTAAACATTATGTGGAGGTAAGTCAAACAATGTTGTATAAAAAATTTTGTGAGACACATCCAACATTGAAAATATCACAAAGGTCTTTTGAATCCGTGAAACCATTTTATTGTGTACACCTTAAGATTCAAAATACATGTTGTTGCAAATATCATGTTGAGTTTTCAATGCATCATGAATTATTACGGTCCATTTGTTCTACTTTGCATACTAATGAAATGCTAGAGGATTTTGGTGCAAGTGGTCTTCCCAAATCATCAAGAGACTTGCTAGATCAATTTTTATGTCATAGAGATGATGGTTGTTTATTTTATAAAAAAGATTGCTTAAATGCCAAGTGCTCAGAATGTGGTGGCTTGTCCAAGTTTAGAACATGTTTTCATGAGGGTTTGGAACACAATTTTGGAAAGACACTCATCCAAAAAAAGGTATATGAAATAGTGAAATATACATTGAAGAGTGGAGGTGAAGGCTCTAGATGTGAGTTAGTTGCAAAAGAATACAATGTTGCTGATTTTATCTCAGATTTCAAGACAAATCTTTTTTTACAAGTATGCAAGGCATAGTCACAGGTCTCAATGGTTGGATCAACAATTCAGGACATGTAAGGACACTTTCCCCATTGGAACTATTATATCCGTTGTAGACTTTGCAGAGAACTATACATTGCAGCCCCAAAATGAGATTCAAGCTCAATATTACAATTCCATTCAGGTTGCTATTTTTGTACACATCACATATAGACATTCCCCTGAAAGCACAAAAGATGAGAGAAAGATAATCAGAGAGTACCATTTTTATATGAGCGATGACAGGTCTCACTCTCATGAGTTTGTTAAACATTGTTTCCACAACTATTTTGACTTCTTGCAGGAAAATGGTATTGCTATGGATAGGCATCTCATTTGGTCGGATAATTGCACCGGTCAATTTAAGAATTCTAGAATGTTTTATTGGTTGTGTAGAATGCATGTGGACAGAGGTGTACCTCATATTTGGAGTTTTTTTGAGTCAGGGCATGGGAAAGGGGAGCATGATGGAGCAAGTGTGTGTGTGAAGAGAGCTCTAGTTAAGGAGCAATTGAGGATTTTAGGTGTTGTACTTCTTGATGCTCATTCTATTGTTGATCAGTGTGCTTTAGCATTGTCATAGGGGGGGACTCTTGATTCTATAGTGCGTAGATTCTTTTGGTTGGTTGAGGAGGGAACTATAGGAGATAGATTGGATTGTCAAACAATGAAAGACTCTTCAAAAATGCATTCATTCTGAAGCTCCAATAGTAGTACATGGACCATTTGGACATGAGAGTTGGCTTGTTTTTGCCCCATGTGTTTTCAGTATGATTGGGATCATTGTGAGTCAAGTGAGTGGGTGGATACATGGGTTCCACAGTATCTAACTCCTTTATCTTTGACACTCTCTATAAGAAATGATGACATGGACGCTTCAGTTGACTATGACCATCTTTCAGATCTTCTGAAGCTAGGAGATGTTTTTGCATTGGTTGCACTGCAGGGGAATGATGAGAGGTCAGATTATTGGTTAGCACATTGTGTACGAGGTAAATAGAAGCTTGTACAACCAATGACAGATGGTGATGGGTTCACATATCCTACTGGTTCAGTTGTTGTTGCGGGAACATGGCTGCGAACATACATGATTAGAAAGAATGGAGTTCCCACATTTGAAGACTATGAGAAGCACAAAACTATTCTCATGTATTCACACCTTGTTATAGCAACAAATGTCAAGTTGTCAAAGCATCAAGGAAGACCAAAGACAAAAGAACTTTGGACTATTACTACTGCTGATCATGAAGCACTATTGGAGACCCTGAAGCAAAGAGATGACCCTTCAGGAACACTTGACTAGGTAATAAGTTAACTTAGTGCATTGTTTTCTAAGTTCATTAAGCTTAATTTCAATACATTAATTTGACCTTTCTTAGATTGTATTTTGAGTCAATAAACTTGGTTTTGTATGTGGATTGTAACTTGTGCAGGAGCACCTATGAAGACACCTATGGTCACCATTGATCCAATCAAAGATAGAAGGACAAAAGGATCCTTAATGGTTAATTGAGATCTTTTGAAGCCTATAATGGCAATTTGTAACAATCAATTTGATTTAAAAGTTAAATATCCTAAAACTCTTCATAAGGACTTATGACCAAAATCATGTATGGGTGGCCAATAGTGCCAAGAAGGGATCTTACATGTCATATACTTATGTCATTTGCATGGTTTGAATTCTTACATGTTTGATTGTTGTTTCTAATGCTTTAAGGATATTATTTTTTAGCATTTCAAACAATCTATAAAAGTTAAACCTCAAACATAATAAGCTCCATAGTTCAAATTTCACAAGCTTAATCATGATTAATTTCACAGTTCAAATTTCAAACATACCACTAACAGTCAGTTGAAAGCAGCTCAGCAACGTATCTTTCAAACTGACAACGATCTTCTGGGGCTTGTATCTGAGACTTCATGAGAGGTATCAAAAAATTTTCAAGTGCTACAGGATTGTGTTTTCAAGGTCTACAATAACCTCTCTCAGTTTTGGGCAAGTTGACTTCATTTGCATTTGGCAAGGCAATCTCAGTCGATGCCAAAACTTGCAATGAGGGTCAGTTGAAAGTGGCTCAGCAGTGTATCTTTCAAACCGTCTGACCTAGCATCAAACCGTCTACTCCATCAGCTCCAGTTGGCCGGGTAAACACTAGTGACAACCCCATTCTACCCACAGAGTCACCGGAATGCTCGCGACCACGCTTGACCCAAGTGACCCCAAGGTGCACTAAGCATGATTGGGCAGTGATCTTCCAAGGCTCATATCTCAGACTTCGTGAGAGGTATCAACAAATCATTAGGTGCTACAGGATCATGTTTTCAATTTCTATAATAACCTCTCTCATTTTTGGGTGATTCGACTTGGTTTGCATTTGGCAAGGCAATCTTAGTCGATGCCAAAACTTGCAGTGAGGGTCAGTTGAAAGTGGCTCAGCAGTGTATCTTTCAAACCGTCTGACCTGGAATTGAACTGTCTGCTCCATCAGCTCTAGTTGGTCGGGTAAATGCTAGTGACAACCCCATTTTTCCCACAGAGTCACCAAAACGCTCGCGACCACGCTCAACCCAAGTGACCCCAAGGTGCACTAAGCACGATTGGGCAGTGATCTTCCAGGGCTCGTATCTTGGACTTCATGAGAGGTATCAACAAATTGTTAGGTGCTACAGGATCATGTTTTTGAGGTCTACAATAACCTCTCTCAGTTTTGGTTGATTCGACTTCGTTTGCATTTGGAAAGGCGATCTCAGTCGATGCCAAAACTTGTAGTGAGGGTCAGTTGAAAGTGGCTCAGTAGCGTATCTTTCAAACCATCCAACCTGGCATCAAACTGTCTGCTCCATCAGCTCTGGTTGGCTGGGTAAATACCATTGACAACCCCTTTCTACCCACAGAGTCACTGGAATGCTCGCGACCACGTTCGACCCAAATGACGCCATGGTGCACTAAGCATGATTGGGTAGTGATCTTCCGGGGCTTGTATCTCAGACTTCATGAGAGGTATCAAAAAATCATTAGGTGATATAGGATCATTTTTTCAAGGTCTACAATAACCTGTCTCAGTTTTGGGCGATTCAACTTCATTTGCATTTGGCAAGGCGATCTCAGTCGATGCCAAAACTTGCAGTGAGGGTCAGTTGAAAGTGGCTCAGCAACGTATCTTTCAAACCGTCTGACCTGGCATTGAACCATCTACTCCATCAGCTCTGGTTGGCCAGGTAAACACCAGTGATAGCCCCGTTCTACCCACAGAGTCACCGAAATGCTCGCGACCACGCTCGACCCAAGTGACCCCAAGGTGCACTAAGCACGATTGGGCAGCGATCTTCCGGGGCTGGTGCAGGGCGCCCTCCACTAGTAGGAATTTGAATTGCATTATTATGTTTGTAATAAATAGGATGGATCTAAATAGATCATCCTAATTTTGGTTTGGAATCCCTAATGTGTGATCAAGGATCTTTTGGCAATGTTATAAGCCTAAGATACCTTAGGTCATGGGGTTCACCTAGTTAGTGATAATTTGCTAGGTTAGGCTTATGGAGTCTTAAAGGTTGATTTTAGATTATTTTCACTTGAAAAATCATGTTGATAGGTTTTGATCTCAAAAAGGAATCATAAACTCTATCGAGTTCATAAAATGGCATATTTTGCAAAATTGCAAAAATGCAATAAAAGTTGCTATTGCAACTTTCTAAAATTTCTTGAGAGATTGGAATTGGAAACCCAAGAGTCAAATGGGTTCTCCAATTGATATACCTTCATTTTTAAGGTTATATATGCTCATCTCTTTGAACCATAATGGTAAGAAGTTGATTTTTGTAAACTGATGCCATAAAGGAGGAATACAAACCATTTTTTAGCCATTTCTCAGAGTTGTACGGGCGTGTACGGACTTACAAGGTCATGATTTGAATGTGGGAATACTATATTGCATGTTAGTGAACATTTTCATCAATTTGAAGAAGTTTTAGTTTCATTTGTTAAAGTTATTTCAATTCTTTTCAAAACAGTCCAGGAAGCAAGCTTTTCTAGGGCCCTGAACACTAATGGAGGCCTAACTTGCATTCTAGCCGTGGGTTTAACCTAAGAATTTGGAAAATGCAAGTTAGGTCTATGTATCAATGGATTCTAAAGGCTCATGCAGTGGCTCAAAGGGAAAGGCCTTCATGCATCAGGCCCCAGTCTGAATTTTTGAGAGGATTCAGTTTAGAAAGTAGAAGAAAGTTGTAAAGAAGTGCATAGAATAGATAAGTGAGTGAAGTAAAGGTGGTTTTGAGTCATTTGGGGTTGGAGAAGAATATATAAAGCACTGTACCAGTTCCATGAACCCTATACCTCATACTTGCTTTGTAAACCAAGCTTAATTAAGCCAATTAGGTCTGTGTCCAAGGTGGGTGTTAGGTGGCGCTGGAGTGGATTTGGAAGGCAAGGCTTTGAGATCTTAAATAAATTCCAAATGGGTGTCTAAAAATTCCCTAATTATATCAAGATACTCAGTTGTACAAAAGTTAGAGTAGAAAACCTCTATTGAGAAGGCTACAAGGAAATTGGCGTGCAGGTCTAGTTTGCCATGGTACGGTTTTGGTGGGAATAAACAAAGTGTTATTTTAGAGGCCTTAGGTCATATGAGGACCATCTAAATGCTTGGGAGTGGTTAGGAAGTCCACTGGTGAAGAGTTCTATCAATAAGTTAGTTTTAGGCCTAGTGTCCCTAAAGCCAAAAAGACATTAAAGTTTGATTGAGTGTGTAACTTTGCAAAGGGAGTTTATTGGGATAGAAATACATTTTTTTGGTTGTGTTATACCATCAAAAGAGTTTGGGATTACCCTTAAGCCTTTGTGGTTGGTTGGTGAGTTGTGGGAGGTAGTAGAAGGGCACTCCACTTTCTTGTTGTAACCTCTGCATTAGGGGCTCATATATGTAAAATGTTTGATAGAATGCCCACAAGCAGAGCACCACATATAGAATTATAGATAGGAGCAGTAGAAATAGTAAAAGGTATCCAAAAATGAAGTTTCCAAAGCTTTTTTAGGTTAGACTAGTCGATGACAATGAGAATTGGTTTTGCACATCGATAGTATTGGCATTCGAGAATATGATAATCTATAACACAATTTCAATATTAAGACATTATCATTTCCTGAGAATGCCCCAACACTGAATGTCAAGGAGGACTCGAAATCTTCCCTAATGGACAGAACCTTGTTACATGCTCGGTTGTTGGATTCATAGAGGTCTGGGACTATATCAGTGGGAAACTTAAGAGCGATTTTCAATACCAAGCTGATGATGCCTTCATGATGCATGATAATGCAGTTCTTTGTGTTGACATCAGTCATGATTCAGAGATGTTGGCTTTAGGTTTATAGGGTGGGAAAATTGAGGAGGATGTGCTCGCAATTGAATTCCAATATACGTATGTATGATGGCTTCGATAAAATGTTTCTTGGTGTCACTTGCATGAAGCACTATGTGTGCAGAGAGCCATAAATGACACACTCTAGTTATAGCACCAAGCGTCCAATCAAAAAATAGAGGCATTAACACTTGTGTTGCAAGAAGATCCAGATGGCACTATTCTATAGGAATAGATCCATTTTGAAAGATGTAGAGCGCCAAGTAACATGGACTTTGATAACAAAATATTACTAAGGCACTCACAAAGGGAGACTTTAATGTATTCAAGAAAGAAGATGTGGATAGACACATCCTCAAGAATTAGTTATTATAATAGGAAAGAAACTGACCGAAAAGGGAAAATAAATAAGGCTCATAGAGGAGATTTTGGGGGTTCCGGATTCCGCATGACCCGAGAGACTTTGTACCAGGGGAGGGATAGATTAGGATTTTTATTGTAATGCAGGGAAAGAGGGATTTTATTTTCAAATAATGATTAATGTACAGGAACAACAGAATCTTTGTTGTTTTGTTGTGTTCAAAGAAGGATATGGCAACATATTAAAACTTTGATTTTAGATGCTCACTTTCTGATTGATATTCATCTTTGAATGATATTGGTTTCTTTTGAATGCGTATCTGTTATGTCTGATCATCAACATGATCATCTGTGGACTTTGTGCTATAGTTTTTCATGTATTTGGAAAGAACCATTCGTCTTTCTCTCTTAGTTTCTTTCTGTAATGCATTGTTTAGGCAAATGAAATTTGTAGCATTTACTGTCCTTTTCTTTTCAGTAAATTAGTCCCTTCACGTCTATCTCGTGTTTACAAATAGATGTTTGTAAGCCTTTATTGCTTTCAGGTTAAAAGCATTATCATTTATAGTTTAGTTGATTCATTGTAAATCCTACACGGGGAGCTGTACCCGAATAATTCAGAGGGTGCTTACGTTTCTCAATAGCAAAGTGACCCAACTATTGGTGTTGGTTGAGTCTTTTTGTTTGGGCTTTAAGGGTCATTTTGTAAGCATTTCTTTGGAAGACAAATCTGTTCACCAACAAGAAGTTAAACCTCAAACATAATAAGCTCCATGAACAGGGTATTCCAGAGTAAAGAAAAACAAATGTAACTTCAACAAGATATAATTTAAATCATAATGATAATCATAGTCAAGATATAACTTCACCATTCAATTCCATAAACATGAATAATAAATATGTATATACAAAAGATGACGCAAATATAACATATAAATGAACATGTTCTATATATGTATCAAATGTATCAAAAGTATGTCCATATACAAATATGGCACATGCCATTTCAAAATGTCTACAAAATCAATGTTTTAAGGTGTACAATGTGGCATATATGCCATCTCAAAATGTGTCAAGTGTCATCTCTAAATGACCACAAAACTAAAACTGCATCCTATGCTGTAGGGGGATCATCAAAATGTAGCCTCTTTGAAGAAGTGTTGGGCTCTGATTGATCCTGCATAAAAAATGAGTTCAAACCAAAGTTAGATTGCTTACTTTATATGATTTGTACATATATATATATATATATATATATATATATATATATATATATATATATATATATATATATATATATATATATATATATATATATATATATATATATATATATATATATATATATATATACACATACATATATACATATATACATACATATATACATATATACATATATACATATATATAGATATATATACATATATACATATATACATATATATATATATATACATATATATATATATACATATATATATACATATATATATATACATATATATATACATATATATATATATATATACATATATATATATACATATATATATATATATATACATATATATATACATATACATATATATATACATATACATATATATATATATATATATATATATATATATATATAATTCATAATTTTCAAACACTAATTTAATTAAAATTATAGCTAAATACAAATATTTGTACCTGGTCTCTCAATCGCCTACCACGAGCAGGTGTCCTAGCATAAGTGCTGGGTAGCGAAGGGACCATGCCAACAATACCAACTCTGACCTATAAATATATATTTGCAATAATGAGATTAGTAGAGTGGTGCAACATAGAGTAATAAATCTACAAAATAGGATGATAGCATAATATAATTACAAATTGATTGAACTAAAATTAAAACTTACATCTGGTGATCCCTCGTCTGGAATAGTGGGCTGGGTCAACAAAGAAACGAAGGATTCTCGTGGGCCCTCCCTCATAGTCGGAGTAACCTATGAGAGTAAAAAGATTGTTAATTATATATCAATGTACTTCATCATAGCAAACTTGGTTAAAAAATACAAATAACAATATGTAAAAGTCTACGTACAATCAGGCTATCACTTCAAATCGAGACACCTGTAACCCTAAGCTATCGAACTGGTGTCGGGACATCATCGATAGCCACAACCTATACAATAAAGAGCAAGTAAAATATTTATTACTACACACAAGTGGCATACATATGCATGCATAATTAATCTTAAACAATTAACTACCTTTCCTTTGTCGACACCTGATGAAGGAACCCCCTCATGCCCCCCACTGACATCGGCTGTAGCCTGCAAGAACATAATAAGATGACAATATATATTAGTAAATGTATGAATTTTATTGCTCTAATTGATAGAGATTTAAGCATGTACACCAAATGATATAAAAAAAAACTAATGGGTACATAATTTATAATATACTGTATAGTCATCAAGGCCAAATGAAATGGCCAAAAGTGTGGACTCATCCACCTGTCTCACCTCCTCTTGTGTCATCGACTGAACATAAATGGAAAAAATATATATACATAAGTGCATGCAATCATTAAAACTAATCTAAATAAATAAATTATTTTTAAATTAAATAAGTCATGTGACAAATTTATTTATAATGTTTACTCTTACCATATCAACAGGAGTCAATGGCTCTGCCTGCACCTCCTGAGCACTCTCATGAGATGTAGATGCTCCATGAGGTGTTGTAGCATCTGCAGCTATGTCTCATGTATCCCCCTCATCAATATAATGAAACTGATATATATCAGAATCAGTAAGCGGTCCGAGGCACATATGCATGCACGTAATGCACATATGGCGTTCACATACATGTGAACTCCGATGAGCTATTGATGCGCCAACAACATCCAAAGGAGGCAACACTGACCTGGTCTGAGTGATCAACTGAACACTCAGTAAATGAATGGCCCTAATAGTCTGTGAGGCAGCCTCTACAATGATATCAAGATGTTGCACTGGAGGAGGGGGTGCATCAGTGGGGGGGACAAAGGTAGTGGCCTTTCAGCGCTGGGAAGATGGCCTAGTCTGAGGAGCTCCTCTGCCTACGCCCATGTTGGGCCTCATACTCCAATAATCAACATGGTGACCAAGCAAAAACTCAGCATACAATTTTTTAAGGAAATAAAATGGGACCTCCAAATTGCTATGGGGTGGTTTATCAAAAACCATCCACCAGCGATCCCAAAAGTTTGTGTGCATTGCTTCATTTGTGCACCATTTTATTGATAATTTGGACTTTTTGGGGTCAACTGGTATTCTGATTTTAGGATTGACAAAAAGGGCGGCTATATCTTCCTTACTTATATTAAGGGCCGCAATCCCATCATGGTCAAGCCCGTCATCAAATTGGGCATGCATATCATCATGCCAATGAAGAGCAACATTATGTTGCTGCGTGAGTGTGTCATTGTTTCCAACAATTGTATTTAGTGTGGCAAGCATGGGACCTAATGTAGGTATATTTTGATACGTGTTTTGGAAACCCCGTATTGTGTTCAAATTTTCTTGTATCAAATCTTGTTATTGTGTTCAAATTTTCTTGTATCAAATCTTGTAAAGATGGAGGGTTTTGAAGCGGGGGATTGTTTTGGGGATCATTATTTGGTGTGGGGGGGTTATTTTCTTCATTGTTGTCAGCCATGCCTGATTAAATAAAAAAAAATCTAAATTTCAATCTAATTTCATATATTATTACAAATATAAATACAAAACCCTATTTTAAAAAAAACCGCTACATTTAGCATGAAAATGAAATAAATTAATAAAAATCATATAAATAACTACTTATCGAATATGCTTGGAGTTGAATTTGTTGTTTCTAATATCAGGTATCCGAAAATATATCAGGTATCTGAAAATCGCGGAAAGAACTTAAGAAAATCATGCAAGGAAACGAGGAAAAGGGCTCACGGGTTTTGGATTTATGCCACAATTATCGGGTACCCGATTAGGCCTGTGCTTTGGTGGTAGGTTTGCTCAGGTGTATTGACACCCAAGCCTACTAAAAAGTCAACAAGCACTTTCATGTGCTTTTGGACGAGTGAAAAGTGAATGGTTTTCACATCGCCACTTTTTGGCCCCTCATGATCTTGCACATACCCAGGTCTCTATATGTAACATGGTTAGGATTGCAATAGGAAATTGAGTCAAAATATTTATGAAAATAGACTGATAGGATAATACTTAAGATTCATATTTTAATTCAATGGTCAAATGTAAAATGAATGGCCAAAATAAGTCACACCACATAAAAAAAACAAAAATATTTAATGAATTCATAAGTGAAATGAAATGAATGTGTTTAAAAAAAGTACAAATACAAAAGGCCCTAATTAAATGACCATGAAATACACATGACAAGTTTTAAAGGGAAGCCAAAGTAAGTGAAAATAGTGGCATAAATGACTAAGTTAAAATTGAGATAAAATAATTAATGATATATTAAACATAAAATAAGTTAAAAAAAAATAATTATTAAAGATTACCAACTCTTTTTGACTTTGTATTCTTCTATATATGATAGATTTTATCTACATATTTTGCTTGAGGTGCATTTAAAGGTGTACATAAGGCAATAGCAAGAATATGTGAACATAATTCATTAGAGTATATTCTTGTCCTTTTATATACTGATGAACATTTCTAAACTTTCTTTGACAAAGTTAGGATAGCCAACATAAGCTTCACAAGTCTTACTATGACCTCTATGGATAACATGGATGTAATTCTATGGACCTACAAAACATTTAAAATGTCAATTTGTATAGTTTGAAGAAAAAACATCAAGCTTATTATTTCTTTTTGGTGAATTTTGAATTCATGAATGCACTTTATTTGCTATTTTTCAATAGATAACAACTCAAGTATCCTTTTAGAAGCATATACTATTCCTAGACACTCACAAGGAGTTACACAATGCATTGAAGGAAAATTTAAAATATTATATTTTGAAAGAAACACATCCAATTTCAAGTTAATACTTCACAAAATTATCTCATGTTTGATATAATAAGAAGGAATCAAGAGTTTTATTCAATTAAAAAGATAAAGATATGGAAATATCCCATTCAAGAAAACAATGAAAGTTTGAATATAGCCTTCTGTTAAATGTTGACAACTTCATTAGGTTTCTTGCAATCGAGATTTTATTGTACACTTCCATTTACTCCCATGCTTAAATCCCTAAAGTGGGATATATATTGTAGTTCATGACTATCAAGGAAAACATTTTCTTTGATTTTGGTAATATCAAAATTGAGAATCAATTAAGAATTTTGAAAGATAAACTTTGTACCTTTTCTTGAAAAACTATTATATAAATATCTTATTGTTGCATCAAGAACAAAACCAATAACTGTAATGTCTACATTTTCCTTTTGGAAAATCTTATTCAACTTAGTTAGTTCACCTAAGACATTAGCTAGCATATGTAAACAAAATTGAATAGAGTAAACCCTTGTCCTTCTATATAATGACAAACACTTATTATCTTTTTTCAACAAAGTTAAGATAGTTAGCACAAGCTTCACAAATCACTTCTCCTAGATGGACAACTCTTTTTAATTGTGTGGATCTACGAAATATTTAAACATTAATTTGCATAGTTATTAGCGAATCATTAAGCTCATTATTTATTTTTGGTGAATTTAGATGTTGTCTATTTACATGCAATTTACTTACTTTCTAATAAATCACAAATAAGACATTTTTGAAAGCATCTAATGCTATTGGTGGTTCACAACAAGCTATACAATGTATTGAAATAAATTTTGCAGTGCTTTGTTTTAAAAGAGAAACAAATGCATTTTTGTTCACAATCTTTACAAAAACCCCACTTATTGAGATAGTTATTAATTTTGTTAATATTAATCCTCCGTCATTTGTCATTTGATTGATAGAATCATATATAGGTTTCTATTTTCCATTTGGCATATTCATGATCTTCCTAAACATAGAAATGAGTGTCACATAACCCTCTATAGTTAAAAATGTTGCTCCAAACTTTGATGAGTTATTTCATCAACCATTAGTGAGAAAAAAGGCTTTCAAACTTTTCTTTTATTTGAACTTTTTCAAGATATTTTGACATGTAGAAAAGAATCATTTGTAGCCTTATACTTTTTGTATGCAAAGTAGTCTCAAGATACGTTGGCATATTAGGAGTTTTTACATCCATAATTGTTTTTAATATTTTCTTGTACTTATCTATAGACAAGTTCTTTTAATAAATAAAATAAATTATGTTCATTGTAATGATTACTCATTCCTTATTCAATTTTCAATCTTCCATGTTCCTTGAGCATCTTAATAAATCATATATCTTTCATGAGTGACAAAAGCGTCACTTGTAAATTGTTGCATCCATCCCTTATGTTAAGATTTATCTGCCATCTACCTTTTAAAACCTATGACATGGTTCCAACATCTCTAAAAAGTTTCCTAAGGTACTTAAAGTGTTTTAAGAACATTTAGTCCCTGTTTGTAGTACATTCATAAGGGGTAGTGGATTCCATTAGCATGGATAAAGGTGGACTGTGCACATATTTATGTAACATAGTTTTACCACATGTAGATGTCTAGAATGAGATAATTAATGACATGGGAAATGAACAAATAAGAGAAATTTGGACTTCTCCACCATAAACATTGTAATATGAATTTAGGACAGTTTTATTTCATTGCAAGATAAATTTGTTATAATTTACATATAAGCATTGATATGATCATATAATGACAATTTCAAATACATAGACAAATCATCTCTTCCACATTTAGTAACATGCTTATATAATTGAAAAAGATAATAAAATATCAATATACAATAATATAGCTCAAATATACTAATCATTGTTGGTACAACGAGATGAAGAAATTACTCTTATTAATTAAAAAAGTAAAAAAACTAGAGAAATGACCAAATTCTAGCTCCAAATGTGAGGAAGGCTCCATACAAACTACCCATGTTGAACATAACCTACAATGCTAGGCATAACTGAACATGTTAATATCAAACTCAATATTCAATATGTTTGGAAGTAGAAACGATTCCTTTTCTAGTTCTTAGTATTGGAAAATCCTATATAAATCTAGGAATCACGCCATCCTTCTAGCAAGAGACACCTAACCTTAACAAATACCTGCCTTACCCGTACAGATTACACACCTAATTCTGCCACACACTCACTTAGACATTACAAAACTCAACTCTGAATTTAGAAAGTATTTGTGGGGTCTAATGTTTCTCAACATCTCCCCCACTTCTCTCATGGAGGGCCTTTCCTCTGCTTTATCCTCTGTACATTTCAGGGCGATTCTAATCATCCCCACCATGTCTCCTTTGGCGGCTGATTCCATCACGTCATCTCTAAGCCCTTCATCAATCACTGCATCCTCCCTTCCACTGTATGATTTCACCCATCTCACTGTCCATCCCCTCTGCAACACTCGAATCCACTGCACTTTTCCTCGTTATTAATTCCAACAACACCACGCCATAGCTGTAAACGTCCATCTTCTCCGTCATTCTGGTTGGCTGTCCACGTTCTGCAGCAAAAGCCCATTAAAATCCAAGCAAGTAAAGCAAAGCAAAAATTATAGAACAGTAAAACTAATGTACACATTCTCTTACCAGGTGCAATGTAGCCCAGAGTACCTATTAGTGAGGAAGAATCGGCAGTGAGTGAGCTATCCATGAGTTGAGCAATCCCGAAATCAGAAATATGGGGTTCCATATCTAAATCCAGCAGTATATTGCAGGGCTTGATATCACTGTGTACGATCCCCGGTTTGCAGTCATGGTGAAGCTATGATAGGGCATGAGCTGTGCCAATGGCAATCCTGTGACGGATATTCCATCCCAAAATTGGAGGGGGCTTCATCTCGTGCAATACATGATTTAAACTCCCGTTGGACATGAACTCTTATAGAATGAACCCGCGATCTTTCAATTGCCATGTCTCCAACACTTTAACCAGGTTCTTGTGACGGATTTGCCCGGCTGTTTTGAACTCCCTTCTTATGCTTCTCTCCTCTTTGTGTTTAGGGTTTAACTGTATCGCCTTCAAAGCGAACAGTTGACCGGAAGGTTGCTGCACTCTGTAAACAACCCCTTTGCCCTCTTTACCAATTACATACTTCTCACTTAGATTTTCCATTAATTGGAAAATTTGCTGTGGTCGGACCGGCCCTTCTTCACCAAATTTGGCGGCATAAAGTCTCCATGAAATCAAAGCTACTAGGGAACAAGAGAACATAACTGCTCCAATCACAATAAGGACTGTATAGACATTGCCGAGACGTTTGATTTCCTTATTAGAGAGGGCAGAATCGCCCCTGCATTTACATAAACTCCCCTGTTTCTCTGTTCCACACAAATCTGGACTCTCAGTGAATGAGCTTAAGGACGAGTTCCATATCTTCAACCATGACTTGGGTAGGCATCCCTTGAGCTGATTATTGGAGATGTTGACTGCAACTAGGGAGATAAGACTGTCAAGTGCAGATGGAATGATGCCAGAGAGATTGTTGGATGACAAATCCATTCTCTCCAGTCTTTCTAGATTTTCTAGGGCCTCTGGAATTGTTCTATTCAATCTGTTATTGCCTAAATTTAAACCAATTTCTAGATTTCCAGATTTCCTAGTGATAAGGGAATTTGACCTTCGAATTGATTTTGCCCCAAATTTAGTTGCAGTAATTGTCCCAGGTCGGACAACTAAGCTGGAATGCTTCTGCCAAAATGGTTTCCTTCTAAAATTATGCATGTTGATAATTTGAGCCTATGTATTGATCAATGGTCAATAGGTCTATGTACAATCTTGAAAATACATTACTAAGGGCAGGTCTTTATGTCGCTGCTTAGTTTATTTTGGCTAGCAGCGGCTACTCAACATTTTAAAGAGCAATTTGTGGAGCCAATGACTCCACAAATATTTAAATTTGCTACTTATTTTATATTCAATTGTATTTTGGAATAAAATTAGTAATAATTATTTTTGCACTTAAAAGTTAGAGGAAAAGAAATATGTGGAGCCACCTCACATTTTTTCAATAAACAGTTGCTGCTTATTTTCAGCCCCCACTTTTTTCCAAAGCTTAATTTTGATTCCTAAACTTTAGCTCTTCCACCAAAATAGGGAAAGATTCTTATTTATCCTTTTCCCATGATTAGAATTTTGCATGGGAACACAAAATTGCTTAAATTTAAGCAGAAAATGCACTTAAGCAGCTGCATGGGGACACGAGACAAGGGAATCTTGAAAAGACATATATGAGAACTTGGCTCTCTCCTCATGATTACTTGTAAAAAATATTTATATTTTTTAAAAATCTGAAATAAATAGACCAGTTGGTATAGACTTATACTAATATTCTTTTTGGGCTTCAAGGCAAGAGATATCTTAAAACGTGAATGACTAAAGTTTGAACTTCGAGATGAGTTCACATTGATAAAAGCAAATTGGTGATTGATAAAAGTGATAATTGTTGCTTAATATTATTGCATATCTCAGCTTGCATATGTAGCAGAGTTGGCTAGGACTATCAGTATGCTCCCCATTGATCTTGAATTTGACTTTACTCCTGGTTTAATATTATTGCATCTCTTTTATTATGTATAAGATAAACTTGTTTAAATGTTGACTTGAAAACATGTATTGTGAGTTGCATCTTCTCTTAACATAATTCACATTCATATAAATCATCTTCTATATTTAACAAGTCTTAATTTATGTCATTTTCTTTCTAATGATTCACTTGGTGACTCACCTAATTTATAAATGATAGACTCCTTTTTGAAAAGTTCTTATAAATAATGCTCTCTTACTCACATTTAAGTTCCTGAAACAATTGTAATCTTACGTATAGAAAATGGTATATTATTCCTCTTATTTGTGTTTCTTGATCTTTAATCCAAGTAGTGCATTCACTATTATCATATACTGCCCTCATCTAAATTGTGGCATGTTGATTCTTTGAGGTAATTTCAACACGAGATAAAAGCCACTGAATGAGAATGAGCTCATTTGGATCCAAAGAGCATTAAAATAATCATTTTTAAGAGCATCTTACAAGATAATACCTATAACCTTTTAAAGGAAACTAATTTTTAATATCCAACTTTC
Source organism: Chamaecyparis obtusa (assembly GCA_027943335.1). NCBI lineage: Eukaryota > Viridiplantae > Streptophyta > Pinopsida > Cupressales > Cupressaceae > Chamaecyparis > Chamaecyparis obtusa. The sequence goes on from BSBK01001030.1 coordinate 729,851, forward strand.
GGTAGACAAATATCCTGATTATGCTATTACAATATGAAATAACCCAAATACAAAATAAAGCAGTACTGTTGCAATGTGAAATTACCAAGGAATAACGCCACTTAGATTGTTGTGCGCTAAACTGAGATTCCTCAAGCTCTGACATTGAACAATCTCTGGAGGAATGTTCCCTTCCAACTGATTATTTCCCACGGCTAGCATCTCCAATCGCCCTGAGGAGCAAAGAGCTGGAGGTATTGTCCCCGTGAGCTGGTTACCCGTTAGATGAATTCTTGTGAAATTGTTCTTGGCACCCAATTCTGAAGGTATCGGGCCTGATAGCTGGTTATTATGCAAAAATAGGTTTTGCAAATGTGTTAGATTGCCAATGTTTGGCGATATGCTTCCTGTGAGACTGTTGTTGTAGAGATACAGCGACCGTAAGCTCCTTGCCTTGAAGAGCTGGGGAGGAATTGGGCCATGTAATGAATTGTCGGATAAGAACAAAACATGTAAACGCTCCAGTCGACCCAATTCGGGGGGAATGAGCTCCTCAAGTTTGTTTATATGCAAGTTGAGCTCCTCCAGAAGACTGCAATTCCCAAGCTCTGCCGGGATGCCACTGGAGAGGAAGTTTTGGTTCAAATAGAGCCGCTTCAAGAATTGCAACGATCCAAGCGAGGGCGGTACGCGCCCTGTGAGTTGATTCTGAGTGGCAGAAATGATGGTAAGATTGCTGCACTTGCCAAGTTCCCATGGTATTTCTCCACTGAAAGAGTTGTTGGACAATTCAACGTCAATGAGATTTGTGCAGTCACCAAGTGATTTGGGAATGTGACCTCCAAGCTTATTGGAAGTAACATACAGATATTGTAACTTTGAAAGCTTAGTGGACTGATAGTTGCTATGAAGGATATTTTTTGTGTGCCTGTCCCAAAAAAGAAGATTTTCTGTATCTTGGCTATCTTGTTTGAGTGGTGTGTATTATTTTTGACAATATTTAGGATTTTAAGAGTAATATATTCTTTGGGCCTATGGAAGGCTATCTGCATGTTGAAGCTCAGATCGTCACACACTTTTTATGTGGCTCTTTGGATAGGACATGGTAGGACATGGTTCTATATTGTTATCTCATATACTTTATAGCCTTAATTATGTATGTAATTTCTTTTAGTAATACAAGCTTTGGTTGTGGCCTTTTAGCGATTAAAAAGATATATATCTTATTTCAAGGTACTTCTTTGTCATTTGCTTTATCTCCATTTCTAATATTTTTAATCTAATGAACTAGTTGGCATTTCTTAGTTATTGTATGTTGATGATGATACATAATTGAAAATATAGACTGATAATAGATCACATGATCTAAAATATCCATGAATAAAAAACTTATGTAATCATTTTCATAAAATAAATCATTATTAAAATACTACACAAAATAATAAATTTATCTCTAAATTTATTTATAAAAAGGTATTTACAACATATTAAGTTAAATGTTTAATAGCCCCATCTATATATCCATTTTTTAATTATATATTTATGAACTACCTTAACCTCTTCCAAAATTCCTAACCTACTTTCATTCTCAAAATATTGTTTAAAAGGTAAATGGCTATTGAACAATGGGTTGTATTATACAACTACCACGACAACAAATAAAATGAAGTAGACTTCTAGGCACCCAATGATTTAGAGAAAACAACATAATTATCTTATTTCATATAGAATGGAAAAGCCTATCATACTATGTCTTGAATGAATTACTCTATGCAACCACTATGTATTTCAAAATTTGACTCTTCAATTCATCACATGTTTTGGCAAAGGTTAAGGAATTTATCTTTTCATCAGCTATTGAATATCCCATAGCACCCACAATAATCCAATATGCATGTATTTTAGTAGAGGTTGAGGAATTTATTTTTACATTTGCTTTTGTGAGAGAAGATGTCTACAGGGAAAAACCCCTAATTAATAATTTGCATCCATAAGTACATGCTTCAAGGTAGATGGATTACAAACATTCATATCATAGAAGAAAATTAAGACACAAAAAATCAAATCCTTCTTACAAATGAACTTCTTATAATTTTGATTCAAAGCAAGCATCATACTACTAAAAAACTCACAAAATTAGAACCATAGCTCTTATTTATGTATGAAATCAGCTCATTACATTTCACTTGAACATTTTAGGCAATGATTTGAGAACCCAATCATGAAAGAATTATTTATAAATAATAGGATGGCGAGGCCGCTGAGTTTGTGTTTATTCTTGCTAACTACATTTGCATAAACAAAAGTTCTTTTAAATATGTCCACTTTGGGCATATGCAATTTGAACATCAAAGGCTAAGTAGTAAGATTCACAAAGAAGTATGTAGGGCTTAAAGAGAAGGTTTAATTGGTTTAATATTAAAGTGTTCCCTAGTTTTTAATAGGTTATTCTATTTTCTATCTTCACTTGTTGAAGGTTCTTCTATTTTTAATGTTTGAATTAAAATATTCAATTATTGAGTATAGTTAGGTTAGATTATTTAACATCAGTTTAACAAATTTTAAATAAATTAAAATACTTTCACACAAATGATTGGAGAGCTAGAAACCCACTTTGAAGTAGAGAAAAAGATATTGATAAAAAAATTATTTTACCTTCTTGAATTTATCATTTGTATCAATTGAGTTAACATAATGAGGTAGTATCAAAACAATTTGAAATTTGATCAAACAATTTGACAAAAAACTTGAAATTTGTTTGTTCTATAAGGGTTATATGATAAGAAATTAATATGATTAATCCATAATAGCATTGTAGGAATTTATTCTTCAACTTGATAAGTATCAAATTTATATACTTATAACTTTTTTTCTAATTAGCTATAAGTTGTAAATAAAAGTTACATCGTTAACTATTCAAGACAAATCATATTACAATATGGTTCCACCACATAACATAGTAGCTTGGATTATTACATCACTAAGCCAAAATTATGAGTATAAGTCCATATAATAGGTACAAAAAAAATAACTGCAAACAACTACTGAAAAGTATGGATCAAAACCATGATGTTCCTCACCTAGTGAACTCTACGAGTTTGCATGTCTGCGTAGAGGAGGAAGCCTCAGTATGGACAACTGGCTGAGCTGAAGTATCAGTATTTTTCTTCTCTTTGGCTTTATTATCTCTGATCTATTGGATTAGTTCTCTTAGTGTGCTATTGAACTCATCCCTATCCTCAATAGTTTTGATGGTGGTGCATCAATATGCCATGTCTTTCTTTTGTACTTCTTCTGATCCACCATTAATCAGCTTCAAGAATCTTTCCTCTTTAAGATTTAGGATGACAGTGACTTGCAATGTAATGTTATGATAAATGAGTTTCTAAAGAGACTCAGTAAGATTCCTAGATCTACCATTACAAATGTCATCATTAAACAACTTCTAGATTTTCCATAAAATATAAATAGATAAAGTAGACCAGAAGATATTGCTATTCTTTTTTATGCTGAAAGAGTTACTAGATAAGATATTAAAGAAAGTAAACTCATTATTCATAGTAAGGCCAAAAATACCCTAGATCTCTTTTACATAACAATAGTCAAAGAAGATATGATACACAGACTCACAACATCTACTAATATAACAAATATTAAGTTCCCACTAGGTTTCTTAATAGGTAACCTCTACAAAACAAAGCCACATGAAACAAGCCAGCTTAGGTTTAATTGGGTTGTGCTAGACATGCATGAAATGTTTGGTCCAGGTGTGAGGGTCAAGGTTAAGATTCCAAGTGAGGTTAAGGTGGTCAAAGATATCATCCTCATTAGATTTACAAATGATGAAGTGGGTATCTTTGAAATTACCACCATAATCTTACACATCTTCTCATCTTTCTAATCATATAAATTTTTCAATTATTGGACAACATTAACATAGTGAAATTTAATTTTCTTTACCAGTGTATTGACAAGCCTCACAAACATATGTCTACCATTTTTTTAATAACTTTTGATCTACTTAACCAATTGCAAAACAAATTACATATTACTGTTCTACACCTGAATCTATACTCTTTAAAAAAAAAAAAAGATTGCATTTTTTATTATTTTGATGCAAGCTATGCCTAGCACACGAACATGTACAAGATTTTTAGGATGCGATCACTTTAAAAAATCATTAAAAAAAGTACTCAACAAAGAATTATGAAAAATAAGCAACTTCTAGATCTCACTCTTACCTACCATCCTACCAAACGATTTCTCAAAATATTAAATCTAACTATATCTTTTGTTGAGTGCATGGAAACAACTATGTTATATTTTTCTAAAAATATTGGGAATAGTTTTTTGTCCATGAAGGGTTTGACTCTCTTAATATTATCCAGTTAAAAAAAATAGTATTTTAGAAACTATATTCAAAGTACTAAAATGTGTATTCTTTACACATCTTCTAATTTTGAGTGCAAGACCCTCCTATTTCTCTTTGAAGTTCATGTTTACCCGATTTCACAAAAAAAGTGGCCACTTATACCCCCTTTTTGCACACCATCTTGGTGCACTTAGCTAGGTAAAAGGAAATTAATAAAATTCAATAACATATATAGTTGAAAAAACATTAAAAAAATAAAAATGCATGTAGTTCTATCTAAACACATGTATGTTTAATATATAAAGAACAAATGTGTACCAGAGCCTAAGATGATTCTCCTATGTACTCCTAGGCGGGACCGTCACTGAAGAAGAAACTATGGAAATTTCTTGTATGAAAAATGATAAGAAATCTTATAGTCATAGAGGAGGGATTTAGGGATTTCAAAGGAAAAGGAATGTAATCTAAGAGGAGTTGAGAAGAGGGTTTCAACTAAGAAGAGGAGATGAAAGTGAAGATGAAGATGTTACATAGCTGAAGTTGATGCAAAATTAGAAGAAAATGAAGATGAACTTGAACAAGTTAGATTGTTAAAACACATAGACAAACATACCTCTTCCCTCTCTAGAATTTCTGGTACATTAGGCACATTCATCAATTCTATAAACCCAATTGTTTCTATAAATAGAAGAGAAAAACTATTTTAAATCAATCTACATGTACTTGTTTAATCATAATACATTTGAAAAAATAAATTCTCGACAATGCTTGAGTAAATCATTTAATCTTTTCTAACAATTGTATGAATTAAAATTGTGATCAATTACATTTTGGCATTTAGGTGTCTGGGGGGATGCCTTTTGATGTTTCAATTTTCTCAAGGATGACTTTCACCCATGAGAGATCCTAGACATAGGTGGGGTATCCTAAGAGAAAATAAAATAACATAAGAGATATCAATATATAATATTAAGTATAAGTTAAGAAACCTAAATTTAAATGACTTGCATAATTTTAATATAAATTATAAATAAGAGGTGTGCAAAATATGATACCACATAGCTTTTTGGTCCAAAGTCAAAGGCTAAAAGCATGACATTATAAATCCAGGAAATCTAATCCCATGACAACCCCTATCAAATACCAAACAAATATAGATTAGAGAGTTAGTATATATTATAAAAAATTATTTTGAAATCAAGGTATTATTCTGTTTTAAAATATTACAAAAAATTTGCCTCCAACGTCAAAGCTACAAGTACATGAGAAGTGGAAGGAATATGTCATGGTAACCAGACACCGACTACTACATCCTTAAATGTATATTATTCATGTATTACTTTAAATTATTCTATAAATGAGAATTAATTTAGAATTCAATTTTTTAGTGAGTAATAAATTAAATATTCTAATTACCAATAAATGCACTTGCACCTACTCTCCACTGAAAAAGACCATATTCACTAGGTTATTGATGAGGGTCATATATCCTCTACAGTTAAAACCTAGCATCTACTCTTGCACTATGTACATGAATAGGATGTGGAACCATCCTCATGCATGTTAATATCTATCCTAGAACATATAAGATGACAACTAGGAAACATATAATGGATGAGCTCGCTATAGCTAGGTGGTGCAATTAATGATGAGGTAGGTGGTTTTGGTGCCAGATCATCCTATGGTCCAAGAGGTCACACTAATTGTGTGACATATTGAATGACAACATCAATCAATGAAATAGCCACTTGAAGAGTGTGTAACTCCATAGACTCCTTCAAGGCTACTGAGACCTTGAAGTGAACCATGGGTTTAACAACTAGAGCAACCCTATTTTAGGGGTCTACCACTCTCTGAGCCTCTAGTCTATCCTAGGAAAGCCTCGAACCTTCTACCCTAAAAATCCCTCATCTCAAAGTAGTTTAGTTTCTTGCTGAGGATAAAATCACAATATAATTTCCTCAAAAAATACAATGGAATCTCATAATAATAACAAGGTAGTTTCTCGAAGACCATATACCACCTATCCCAAAAAGTATTTCTCAACCCAACATGATTACACCAATGTATTGATGTATCGTTGAAAAATGGAAGCACTTCCATTTAGGACTGTTTTAGCCCTCCGAGTAAGTGGTTTGGGTCATGTCAAATGCCTTCAATGGATCTTTGACTGGGATCTGGTTTTTTCCCCTGTCCTACCCTATTTTTCCACTTCTTTCCTACCTATTTCTAGTATCTTGCTCTGAGATTTTGAGGTTCTTAACCTCAGAGTCAGGTCAACCTTCTGGGTCAGGGTCGACCTTGACCTTGACCCAGGGTCTAAATTTAAAATTCTAAAGATTTCTAGATGTCGGGGTTTGGAAAGAATTCTTTTCCCACTTCCGGGTCGGCTACTTTAGGCTTCAAAATAGTGACTCTTAAAAGACATTTAATATGGGTCCATTTCTAGGGGTATGGGCCTAATGGGAATTTATTTCTCATATGTCGACCTCTCTAGAAGTTTGTATCCTAGAATAGTATATAAGGAAGCCTTCTCCTCTCATTTTTGGGACATGAGAAGCAAAAAAGGGAAGAGAAGAGAAAGAAAAAGAAAAAGAGAAGAAAGAAAAGGGAGGATGATCTATGCATAATTTATCAAAGCAAGCATTCAATCATTCAAGTATTCAAGTATTCAAGATTCAATTCATCAAGGAGATCCATTGGTAGCCATTGAAGGATTTAAGCTGTATGGAACCCTCTTGTTTAAGATTTCTCCATCTATATCCATTCAATCTTCTTTCTATTCCAAGATCCATTCAAGATTGGTGTTGAAGATCTAAATGCAATTGATTTGAGACATCCTAGTGTAGCATCAAAAAATGAAAGCACTTCCATTTAGGACTAGTTTAGCCCTCCGAGTAGGTAGTTTAGGGTCATGTCAAATGCCTCGGATAGGTCTCTGGCTTGCTGCTGGCTTTTTCCGTGTTCTGCCCTATTTTCCCCTTAGTTCCAGCCTATTTTTGGCACCTAGCACTATGAATTTGAGGTTCTTGACCTTAGGGTCAAGGTTTACCTTCTAGGTCAAGGTTGACCTTGACCTTGACCTAGGTCATGGTCAACCTCAACCCTGACCCTGACCTAGGGTCCAGATTTCAAATTCTGAGGTTTTGTGGATCTCGAGTTTTAGAAAGTTTTATTTCTCACTTCCGGGTTAGCTATTTTGGGCTTCAAAATGGTAAAATATTAAATTGCATTTAATTTAGGTCTATTTCTAGGGGTATGGGCCCAATGAGAATTTATTTCTCATATGTTGGCCTCTCTAGGAGTTTATTCCTTATATCACTATAAAAGGAAGCCTTCTCCTCTCATTTTCTCCATCTACAAGCTATGCAATCCACAATCCATCAATTATCAAGCACATGAGCAAGCAAGCATTCAAGTAATCATCTATTCAATCATTCAAGTTCTCCATTGAAGATCAAGGATTCAAGCGTTCAAGCGTTTGAAGGGATTTGGTTCAAGCATTCAAGATTCATTATTCAAACCCTAGATCTATTCATCATGATGGTGTGATCTTTCTTCAAGATCCTTTGTTCATCTTCAAGATCTATTCATTCTTCCTTCAAGGTGGGTTTCAAGTATACAATCATGGAGGTTTTGATTTACATTTATGCTTTTTAGTGTTTTGTTCAAGCTTTCATATCAACATACTTGTTTACATTTCAAATACAATTGCATATCTATTGAATATCATAACTTCATTGTTACATCTACTTCTACTACTTGCTAGCATTCTCAATTTCAATTATATTTCAAAGTTGATTCTCAATTTCAATTATATTTCAAAGTTGATTCCAAAACCAGGGTTTGACCAAGGCAAACCCCTCATCCAAACAAAAAAACCCTTTTTCTTACAGGTGCAGGTGTCGAACAATGAATATCAGAATAGATCTGAGTACCCTTTTTGGAGAAATTTTGGGATCCGTGAACATAATTTTCATTGAAGCAGTGCAGGTCAAGGTCGACATTTTGGGGTCAAGGGTGACAATTCCTTGTGGGTCAAGGTCGACCTTTTTTAGAAGAGAAAAAGGTTTTTGGGTTTTCTTTTTTCTGTGTTTCCAGGCTAGATTTGGTTGCAGAATTTCCTGAAACTGAGTATAGACACCAGAAAATAGTGATTTCCAATTCTGCTACCTTTCAAGATAAGTGTTTATGTTTTATTAGTTTTATATGTCCACAACATTTTCACATAGCCACAACACACACTCAAAATCAAATAAAAAAATAAAATCAAATCAAATATAGAAATATATTTTACACCTACATCCTACAATTCTACATCCATTTGGAGCATCCATACTTGTGGATTCAAGGATTCAAAACCTCCACAAGGGTTTCAACATACGCAAGGTGAATTGTTCTATTTACTTTGTTTATTACTATAATTTCAATTCTATTTCAAGGTTAATTCTAGAACCAAGGTTTGACCAAGGCAAACCTCTCATCCAAACAATAAAACCATTTTTCTTGCAAGTGCGAGTGTGGAACAAAAAATTACATAGTAGATTCAAATACCCTTTTTGACAAACTTTCAGGATCCACAAATAGAATTTCCATTAGAGTAGTGCAGGTCAAGGTCGACATAAAGGGGTCAAGGTCGACCTGGCTCAGAAAAGAAAAACATTTCTGGGTTTTCTCTGTCTCTATGTTTCGATTCTCGATCCGGTTGCAAAATTTTCAAAAACCCAGTATAGACACCAAAAAACAATAATTTCTAGATCTTCTATACTTTGAGGTTAGTATTTGTCTTCAATTCATTTCAATTAAGATTTTAATACTCTCTTCCAAAATGGAATGTAAAGTTTTCCTCTTTCTTATTATTACTAATCGATTGATTCATTTATGCATTGACCATTTTCTTGTGGTTAATCAATTTGGATCTTTCCTTTGGGAATTTGGGGTTAAGAAGAGAATCTTACCTTCCCCATTTATTCTATATCTAAAACATATTCATTTTTCAATCATCATTTTTTTTATTCATTACATTTTGGTGAACTCGTTTACGACAACTCTTTATTTTATGTGCCTTATTTTAAAAATAAAACAAAAAAATCATATAAAGCAAAAATACAAAAACATTTATTTGTTCATGCCTTGTATTTTTCCTAATTTAGTTCATTTGCATGGCATCGACATATGAGCTTTACTACCTCTAGTCCTACTTATAATATCCCGGTTAGAAGAAGTCGCAGACTTATGGGTTCCTTTGACCCTGAGTCTTCCTCTCCTTTCCTTAGGATTCCGGATGACAATTTGATCACTCATGATTCCATTCCTAATATGGAGCATAACTCTTCTCACTCATCTCATGATGAGGATGATGCTTTAAGAATTCCTCCTGAACAAGTCCAAAAACTTTCAATTGAACTTCATAAAATGGGAAATTGGCTTATTCAAGAAAACCATAATCAAGATTATATTCAAGCTATAGAGGCTCTTAAGAAAGTTCTTTGGGATAGTGATCAAGGTGTTAATCTCTTGAATGGTATCACTCATCTTGTGCATTTAAATATCAAATCTTTAGCTCAAGAAGCTCAAGATCTAGGATTCACTCCTCATGTCACTAGTGTGGAACCTTCTTCCATTCCTTTGCCTAGCATTCCTACTTATACTCCTCCTTTAGTGACTACATCTATTCCATCTCTTTCTGTGAGTGTTCCACTAGTGTCTCTACTTACCTCACAACCTTCTTACCATTGTGTTCCTTTTACCTATTCCAACCCTCTTCCAACTGTGGTTCCAAGTGTTCCACTAGTTGTGTCTTCTATTCCTGCTGCTTCCTACACTTTCCCTAGTGTTTCTAATGTTTCTACACCTCCTATTTCTTCTAATGATTCCACAATCATTAGTCTGGCTCAAACTGTGTCCTCTTTACAACAACAATTTGCATCCTTAACTCAATCCAAGTTTAGTATTCCTACATGTGACATGGGTAGTCCTTTGTCCGTAGATATTATTCGTGCTTCTATTCCTCAGCAAGCTGATATGCCTCATTTTCAGAATTACAATGGTAAGGGAGACCTTGTCACTCATGTTAAAACATCTCAAATCCTTTGTAGTGACTATGCTCATGACCATAAGATTTTAGCGAAGTTGTTTGCTAGAACTTTTCATGATAAGGCCTTGCAATGGTATTGTTCCTTGCCTCCTTATTCTATCGATTCTTTTCTAAAACTTTCTAATTCCTTTATCCAATAGTTCCAAAATAACATTGGTCTGCAAGTGTCCTTAACTGATTTGATGCATTGTAAACAAAATACTAAAAAAATTGACCAAATTCATTGGTAGATTTAAGCATTTGTATGCTCAAATTTCTTATCATGTTCCTAGTATTGATATTCAACATATATTTATTTCAAATTTACAAAAGGATATTAGAGATAAGATTTTGCTTACTGAATTTACCTCTTTTCAACAACTTTGTGCAGTGCTTCATCATTATCAATTACAAGTGCGTCAATTTGAGAGCAACACTACAATGGCTCTTGTTCCAGTTGATAAGAGTGATGCTGCTCCTAATCCCAACAAGTTTAAAAAACCTAGCAACTATGTCAAGATAAAGAAGCAAACAAATGCAGTTGTTGATCAAGTTGTTGTTGCATCCAACAATGCCACTTCTACATTCACTTCTTTTTTTTTGAATCGTACGTTTACTCCTCTTTCTAAATATTTACATTCTATTATGAGTAAAATATTGAATGCTAATATGATTACTTTTCCTCCTATTTGACCTCTTTTACCTACTACAATGGTATCCAAATCCTTTGATCCCAAAGCCTTTTGTCAATACCTTTGTTAGAATGGCCATGATACTGAGAAGTGTTATTCTCTAAAACATAAGGTTCAATACTTAATTGATTTTAATGCTTTATCTATTGATAATTTTGATGGTAGTGGGAACAACTCTATCTCTCCTCCTAATCAAAACCTCCAAATCTATATGAATCCTTTGCCTACACATGATACTAATACCATTGTTCAGCCATCTTCTGTGGATATTGTTTATGATTCAAAGATGGATGATCTCAATCATATTGTTAACCATTTGGAGCATGTTGTTTTGTCTCAACCTATATCTCTACCCTAGCCTCAATCTCAACCTCAACTTCAAGTTCCACCTCAGCCTAAGCCTAAACCTCAACCTCAACCTAAACCTTGAAAACAACCTAAGAATAAAAGACCTAGGGAACTCTTGCTCACCTTTGATGATTCTGAGACTATTAAAGCTCCTGATGGTCCCCTCTACATATATTCTAGGATTTCTACGATACCTACATGTGGTTGTCTTATTGATCCTACATCCTTAGTCAATGTCATTACTGAAGAAAACCTTTTTCATGAAGAACTTACAACGTGATTGTTATGATACATCTAATTTGTGGATCCAAACTTGTAATGGTTTTCTCTATCGATCATTTGGTTCTATTAACTTGCTTGTTGAACTTTGTCATAAAGTTGTGGACACTACCTTCGTTGTTGTCCCTACTTTTGATCAATTTCAAGTTAAGCTTGGTTTGCCTTGGTTAAATGCCATACATGGCATTGCTTCTCCTATCCATAAGTGTATTAAACTCATTCATGATGAAGAAGTGAAGACAATTAATCATAGTTTATATCAACCTTCTAGGCCTAGGGATTGTGCTACCCTTGACTTATTTTGGCCTTCATTACCTAATTCATGTTGTTCTTGACTTGATAACCTCTTTTTCTCATATCAAGCCTATAAACATCGCAAGATTGATGAGTTAAGCATACCTCAGATGGATATTAACCATGGTATTTTACCTATGCCTTCCATACCTCCTTTATCCATTGCTTCTAGTTTTGTTAATCATGCTCCTAGTGTTTCTTTTCAGCCTACTAAGAATCCTACTAATCCTCCTATAGAACTTGTGAAGGAACCGGTGGTCATTCCTCCTAGTTATCAACATATTTCAAACAAGACAAAATGTAACCGATCTTCCAATGAACGTCGTAAGAAGTGTCAGGCTCAAGCTATGGCTCATGCCTCTATTCTTCAAAGTTCTTTACCTTCTTTTGACTAGCCAATGCCTACTGTGTGTAATACCCCAAAATTGGCACCTATTTAATTTCATCAATTTTGGTGCATTATCTCGATTTTACATCACCAAAGTCCTAGTTCCCTAGGCAATTTTCTCTCTCCTACCTGACCTAATTTGACTTGATGTCAATTGCAAAGACCATAAATTGCAATAATCAAACACTAAAATTAATTCCTAAGTCTCTTTGACTTTATTAGCTAAATTACCCCTATGATAAATTAATTTAATTGTAAAGTCCTAAGTGCTTTCTAATTAAATTAAATCTACGCCCTTTAGCTAATTACACATCAAAAAGGAATTAATAAATATTTAGTTAATTGAATGGACACCTCTTTATTTGAATTTAATAATTCAAATTACTCGAAAGGTCACTCCCCACATGTGGCAAATTCCATTCTTTTAATTAAATAATTCATTGTCTTTTTGTCTCAATTAGGAATGAAGAGTCCACCGTTTCAAATCAAGAAACTCTTCATTCCTCTCCGAGCTTTTCTATTTAATGAACCTCTTTTTCTCAATCAAAGAGAGCAATTTTTTAGAGCATCTACACTATAGCATTTTTTAGTCTCATATCTCATTGTTTTCAAAGCTTTTATTGCATTTATTAGATTAATATCTCATTATTAGTATAATCTTTGCATCACATTTTAGACTAAATTTGCTTATTTGTTCTTAGTTTAATATCATATTTCTTTCAAGTTCTTAGATTAAGTTGCATCTCATCTTTATTTTCAAGCTCTTAGATAAATTGCATTCATTCTTAGCTTAGTTTCATTTTGCTCATATTTGCTTTCAAATCCTCCATTGTTGAATTGGTCTCCCGGCTGTTGGCTCTCATTCTGAGAGTATTCAAACACCCCATTCACATAGGAGGCAACAGGTCGCCTCACCATGGAATTTGGATTGAGTTCTTCATACTCTCTCTCAAATTCTATCAAGTGAATAATGACCATGTTGTGTTGTGCCTGATTTAGAGGTCACATTCAGTCACATACATTTTGGCGCCCACCGTGGGGCAGAAAAGATCAATTTCTGGCCTCATTCTTGATTGGTTTTTCAACTTTAGTGTTGGTTTCATGCCTTGTATGGCCATTTACAGCTTGAAAAACTTTTAATATAGTAATGGATGGATATAATGATAAATCCTCTTTCTCATTCTTTTTTTTTGGTTGATTTTTATTGAGAAATGAATAAGTTATGATCATTTTGGTGAAATTGGGTATTTGCAGATTTGAGATTCTCTGAATACAGTCAGATTGAAATGTCAGGTGCGGACAAATTATGAAGAATCAAGATCTCTAATAATATCCATTGGAAAGATACGTGACTTAGCTTTCATTTACTTTTGGTTTGAGTTTTTTTTATGCAGATTTGTGAAAGTTATGAGCATTTGAGTGAAAACTGGTTTTTAACAATCTGTATTGGAGTTGCAGGCAATAATTTATTCATAGAAAATGATTTATGAATGAGAAAAATAAATGGATTACATATTTGGAAACTAGGTTCATTAATAGTTACTTTGAAATTTTTTTGGTTTCATTTGGATTATTTTTGAGAAAGATATGTGATTCCCTAGGCAGGGTTTGGTGTTTTAAATCTGATTTATGACAGAAAAATTGCAGTCTGAAAAGGTTAATGGTTGAGGAACCAAATGGAATCATAAGACCTTGTAACTTTGGGAAATGATAGTTCTTGATGTTAGCTAAAAACTTCATTCTTTCCATAAATTTTAATATTGTGATTTTATGGGTCAAATAAATCAATCTTTAAAGACTGTCTTGAAGACAGCAATGTTACATATCTTACGGTTTGTCATTGATTTGTCTTGATTCTATACTTTCGGATGTGTGCTAAATGCTGGATTGCAGATCTTTGGACCTAAGGTGAGTTCTTAAAATCTCTATAACACTTGCTTTGGGCATAAAATTAATCTCTCATGTGTTTGGCTTGAGTGTTTACATGCTTTCATAGAACACATTTCAATTGATGCTCTTAATGGGAAATGAATGAACATAGATTTTCTTTCATTCAAGTTTGTGTAAGTGAATGCTTGTGTTTAAACCTTAAGTAATTCTTGGTTCCAATATCAAATATCTCATTGAGTGATTAAGGGCATGGATTCATTCCTTGTTTACATAGGGAGTTAAATGCACCACTTTGTGGACTCACTCTATGTTTGCTTGGAAAGTTAAATATTCCATTGGTTCAACCTTTTTTTCATTTGTGAGTAGTATTGATAAGCAACTTTAGATTACTTGTGATTGATCTAGATTGCTATCTTGGGTTATTGGACTCGCTAATCCGCCGGCCCCTCATTTCCGCCCTGTGGTTGCAATCCTAGCGCCACATTAAAGGGGAGGGGTCTATAGGAAAGAAGCGTTAATTGTTCCACTTGGAAACCCTTTTGTGCTTTTTGGAACTCACTTGTTTTCTAAGGTGTGGACTCACTTTGAGTTTGTGTGAGGAGTTAAATGCACCACTTTGTGGACTCACCTCACATTTACTTGAAGGGTTAAGTGTTCCACCTTTAGTGCTTTTCAATACTTTTTGATAGAGAATTACTTACTTTTCATTTTTTTAGAAGGCCTGCTTGGGGATTTCATCACCTCAAGGGACGACCTTAACTCCCGTGTTCCGGCGGAGTATAAATATCGGGAGGTGAATCCAAAGACACCTCTCTTGAGAATGAGTTAGATTTCACTCTTGGCTAAGCCTCAAAGAACTTTATACCTTTGAGAAGTGAAGGAGGAGATTTGGGTTACCGTCTCCCCCCAGCTGTGTGATTTCTAATTCTTCTCATCTACGGATTTGTGCCTCACGTACCTTGCGTATATCGAGGACTCCTTTTAGAAAAGCCATGTATATCCTTGTAGACAACTTGCTAGGATGTTGTTGTGTTTTAAGTGTCTGCTAAAACATTCTCAAGAACATACACAAGTAGAGTCCTTAGGGAGTAGAAATACTAAGTCACTATTCATGTTCATGCGCAAGGTTGCTTTGTCCCTTGCCCATTGCTTGAAGACTGTTTGCTTGAACTCCTTGATTGCTGTCTTATGTGCTTGATCAATGACATAAATCTAATCTACCTTCTGTCTGTGATCTATTTTTTACTTTCCTGTCGTTCACCGTCAGAAACTAGTTGTCTTGAGTTAGGAATCGATCGATCTTTGCTTTGACTCGTATTGTCTCTCATTAGTCTACCTTATCTCATTGTGCTCTTGTACCTTGTGTTGCGATTGTCTTATCTCGGCTGTTCTAGCCATCTCTTTTTGACAATTCATACCAGGTTCATCTTGCATCTTGGCTGTTCTAGCCATTTATCTCTTTTCGTTATCTTAGAGACAGAGTCTAGCTTTATCCCGAATCTTTGCTCGTTACATCTTCGTTTATGACTGTCACGACTCGAAGTGGAAAGACTTATCCCATTCAGAACACTGATCAAGATCAAATTAAACCTCGTAATCAAGACATAGGTCATCTTGAATTTTTTATGAAATCTGAACTTCGTGAGGAATCCTCACATTCTTCGTCATTCGAAGAGTATTACAATCCATTGTTTCAAATACAGTCTGACTTACTATTTCAAGAATATTATAACCCATTGTTTGAAGACCAGCAAGACTCTGAAGGGTCACTTTCTAAAATTAAACCTATTGATCCTTTTGAACCTATCAACTCTTTCACGATCTCTCATAATACTACCAACAAGATGGGAGATCCAAAACCTTCAAAGTTGGTTTTCAATCTCAGCTCTAACATGCCAAAACCTTCAAAGTTGGTTTTCAATCTCAGCTCTAACATGCCAAAGCCCTCAAAGTCTGTCTTTA
Organism: Chamaecyparis obtusa; assembly: GCA_027943335.1. Classification (NCBI taxonomy): domain Eukaryota; kingdom Viridiplantae; phylum Streptophyta; class Pinopsida; order Cupressales; family Cupressaceae; genus Chamaecyparis; species Chamaecyparis obtusa. The sequence continues at coordinate 746,131 of BSBK01001030.1, forward strand.
ATCTTAGCTCTAGCATGCAAACAGTCAATGCCACTGAGAAGGCTATGACAGAAGCTCAACCGCCTTCCCGATTTGCTAGAAACAAACCTTGGATCTCTCACTGTGACATGATCATTGCTCCAGGGAGTAAGGATACTCCTAAACCCAAAACTCCCTTTGTCTTGCGAGGCCCTGCACCTCCCTCTTATAACTACACAAAATCTCCAGCTTGTGCGAATGCTATCCCTCGATCTCATGCAAAGATTATTCTCAAAGGTCCCGAACCTTCGACATCCAGACCAAAACTATCTATGGATAAAGCCCTCACTAAGGAAAACGTCCCCAAAGATCTCAATCTCAATCAGTTCCAATCTATGGTGGGTCATTTGACCTCGCCTCATTATTTACCATTCTCTGAGGAAGACGATCACTTGCTGAGCCACCCGCATAATCCTCTCCTGCACACTGAAGTTATGACAGGCCCCAAGAGTATCCCCCATGTCCTCATTGACAATAGTGCTAGCCTAAATACTTGCTCTACTAAGATGCTTACCCAAGCGACAGACAGCTTTGTTCCTGCCAATAGAGAGTCCATTGAGTTCTATGATGCTAAGCTCAAAGAAATAGAAAAGACCTTGAAGATCAAAGATATTGGCATGGGGGAATATCAGATTGAGTCCGTCTTATCTTCGACAACTCTCCCTCCATCTCCACATTCCTATGAGGAACCTTCTGAAGATAGATTTGGTATTGGCTATCAGAGCGATGAGCTTGACCAACCTAGCTACAACTTTCACTCATGCAAGGATTTAGATAATGAAGAAACACATATTCATCCTATGACACATGAAAGATCTTTGAATGTTCAAAATTTTGATTCAGACTACCAGAAAGAGTCTTATCTACCTTCTCAAGTGCTTCAGGAACATGATTTTGGTCCTCACCAGGAGGATTTTATACACTCTACTGAACAGATTTCTACTACTGCAGCTACTACTGAATATGTCACTGCCTCTAATGGCACACATACTGATTGGGAGCAACTGTTGGATGCTTCCCTTATCTTTGGTATGCCTCAAGGTATGCCTATTCTAGATTGTGCTACCACTTCTACTGTTGAACAAAATCCTACTACTGCTGACTCCAATGGCACACATACTGATTGGGAGCAACTACTGGATGCTTCCCTTATCTTGGGTATGCCCTGGGGTATGCCTACTCTAGATTGTTCCACCACTTCTGCTATTGAACAGACTCCTACTATTTCCAACTCCAATGGCACACATACTGACTGGGAGAAACTATTGGATGCTTCTCTTCTCTTGGGTATGCCTCAAGATATGCCTATTCCAGATTACTTTGCTGCTTCTACTACTGAACAAGATCCTACTATTGAAGAAACACTTCCTATGTTAGATGACAACAATGAAGAAAATCTACCTCTGACTATGTCTCTAGCTGAATCAGACTCCATATCAGATGCTACTATAGAAATACCAGTTGATGCTATGCACCTATATGCTAGTCTTAACAACTCAGAAAGAGGAGAAAGTTATGATCCTCCAGATCAAGCTATTGATGATGATCCTTTACACCCTCCTGTGGAGATCATTCCTATGGCTTCTAGGTCATCTACTCCAAGCTATACTCCTACTGCTCCAGTAAATCATGGGTATGTAAGACCCCATTTTGTTACAGCTTCATGGAATATTGGTAGATCCAGAATTGAAATGGTTCCTATTCGTGCACTCTTACCACCTGAAAGGGGACCTGACTCTTGGAATAGGTTATCTTGGTTAGGCTCACATAATATTCCTCCAAACTTATCTACCTCTTCTAGGATGACTCACAATCGAAAACGCTCTATGGAAGATTACTTTCTTGATCTATCTAATGCATTCATGAATGATGAGGATGATACTGATATATTTGCACTTGAGCCCATCACATTGACTTTTCTTCCCCCTTCATCTCCCAGAAAAGTGGCCCGTCCACTTCCATCTCCATCTCTCCACCTAAACCAGTCATATAAGCCTCTTTCATCCACAATTCCCGAGTCTTTTGGAAGTAACTTGGATGTACAACATAAAAATAAAAATAATGAGAATCCACTTATATCTCAAGGTCACCATGTCCCATCTAATCGACATGTGACTATGAAGAAAGGAAAGCAACATAGGTGTTCAAAAGACTGCAAAGGTCCTCAAAAAGAAGAAGACAATCAAAAGCCAGAAAATAAAATAAAAAATGGATCTCGAAATCCATTCTATAGGCATTTTCATCAAAAGCACCTCAAAGTAAAGAAGAAAAAATTCAAAAGCTATGTGGATTCCAAAGAAAGAAAAAATCAAAGTTGTCATTCGAGCTTCCAAAATTCTCATGCCTCCCTCCATTTCATCACCCTTGCCTCTCATACTTTACCCTCTTCACTCCATCTTGCCTTTTCCCAAAGTGCATATCAGTATCTCCTCATTGCTAATGACATGACTAAGAGAAATCTAGAATGTACTCTCCCTAAGCGTTTAGAGCGTGGGAAATCTGACAAAGAGTTAAGGTGTGTCCATGAGGATATTTGTGGGTCTCACTTAAGTGATCTTTCCTTGACTATGGATCTCTTGACTGTTGGACACTGCTGGTGGGCTCTCCTGTTACTGCTACAACATCTGGTTCTGATTCTGCAACTTCTCAGCTGGCTACTGCTACAAATGACTGTGTTCTCAAAGATTCCTACTGAAGGAGAGAAACTCAAAGAGCCCATCAACGCTCTTCATCTAAGAAGTTCTATAGCTGACATTCTCAGTATGCTCATGTACATACTTATTGATCCTGAAAAAATCCTAAAAATTGCAAAATGTCCTGAAAAAATGATCATCTTAGTGAAAACCTGGCAAATAGGCGCTTTGATGTATCTATTATCCTGGTGAAAACCTGGTAAACAGGCGCCTTGATAATACCAAAAAAAATAGAAAATGTGAAAAATACAAAAAAAATTGAAAAGATAAAAAATACAAAAAAATGAGATATTCAAAAAAATACAAAAAAAGAGAAAAAAGAGAAAAGTACAAAAAAATTGAAAAAGAGAAAAATGTGCCATTGATGAAAACCTGGTAAACAGGCGTCATGGTAGCAAAAATAGAATCTCTGCCAAGATGGTGAAAACCTGGTAAACAGGCACCTCTTGTTTTCCTGAAGTAACATCTCATCTCAGCGTCGCTTGGCTCTTAGTTTCTTGCTTTAGTTTCCTTCCTTTCCTGCTTTAGTTTGTTTTCCCGCTTTCCTGCTTTAGTTTGTTTCCTGCTTTGGTTTGCTAGCTCATGCCTTGCTTTCAGTGTCTTTGAGATTTTGCTCAACTCTTCATGGATTGGAACTGGTTCACACTTGGGGGCACCTGCCTGGTCTAGGGGGCATTGTCCTATCACTTTCAGAAACTCTTTTTTGAGCATTGGTCGCCAGTGGTTCTCACTATGCCTGCCTACGGATACCTAGCTTTCGTTCGATCTCTCTTCTTCGGGATTTCTCCCTTTTATCAATCACTAGTGATTCTCGTTGCATCTGCCTACTATCATTATCTCATTGAGACTTCAAATGTTATCTTTCTGAATTGACTTCAATCCGCTTGAACACGAACTTAAACTGAAACTCAAACTACGTGTGTGTTTCTTTGAGGAATGTTGAGCTTTGTTTTCTTTGAGTGTTTGTTTGTTCGCTTTCTTTGCTTTCTGCTTGTTGGTTTAGTTCCAATGATCCAAAGAATTCATTTAAGAGGGGTGTCCGTCTGTAAGAGCCTCTATCTCGTATTGGATGGCCATGCATACCTCGACTCCTTTTATATGGATGCTTTGGTGAGGTTGGTTCTTCTCCTTGTCTTTTGAGTGACTTCTTTCTGCTACTGATGAAATTGTAAACGCTCATCCTGTTAAGTGAACGTAAGGGTCACTGTGAGCAATCTTTGGCAAAAGAAGGAACTCCTGCGTGCTTGGTGTGTTTGTTCGCAAGAGACATTCAGGTCATTCTAGTATTTATGCTCTAATGCTTATGTTAACTTGCTAAATTAAAAGGAATAGGTGTTCAGGTCATTCTAGCTTCTTGTGCCTTAATGCTTACACCTCATTTCGACAAATTTAAGACTTATGTCATATTCATATTCTCATGTTGGGGAGAATTGTATGGCATCTTACGATTGTCCCGTGCTTAAAAGAACTCAATGATGATAAATACGATGAGTCCAACAGCCGAGTTCGGAGGATTGCATTTGTTCATCCTAGGCCTGCATTTAGACTTGCATCTTTCATTCTAGGCTTGCATTTGGAGTGCTTTCTTGCTGCTCTCTTGATTGCTTTCTTTTGGATTTGCTCATCAAAGGTTCTCATCTTTTGTCCCAGTCTCATCTTGGCTGCATCCTTTTTCGGGATCGAAATCAAAATCTGACATCTGTAATTGGCTCAAAATCGCGTTTTAAATATTGGACTCCTTCTGGATCGGATGCTTGTGCAGTCAGTCTCCTGGTGTCATCTTCCTGCTAGATCCTCATCTTTGCATCATGTTCTCAAATCTTTGCTTCTTTTCATCAAGTCAACTCAAGTCAAATTTAGTCAACCATGGTCAACTATTGCTCAAAATTGGTCAACAGGACCTCTATTTTGCTCCGTTTCACTTCTGTAGCTTCGCGAATCTAGTCTAATTGCTTTTGCTCTGCAATCTCTTGTTGTTTATCATCCTTCTGACATGTCATCTTTCAATTTCACTCTCGAGGGGGCAGGATGATTACATCATTTGAATCTTGTCGAATCTATTCTTGAATCAGTCTGATCTAAATCATCAGTCCTCATTGCTAGGGGCATCTTCATGCCTCGCATCTTGTTATCTGGAAATCTATCTCTTAGGTATCTGAGCAATCTAACTTAGATCCTCAAGGATCGCTCTTCATTCTGGAGATGGTTCTTGAAATCTGTTTAGGTATTGGGGCAATCTAACCCTAATTCCTGGGAGTCAAGCTTCGTTCTGGAGATAACTCTCAAAATCTCTTTTAGACCGTTATCTGGGCAATCTAACCTAGGTCTCGGAGGACTAAGCTTCGTATTGGGGCAATCTAACCCTGATTCAGAGATAGTCCTAAATCTGCATCTTCATCAATTGGTATTGGGGCAATCTAACCCTGATTCCGGTTCTCTTCTAAGATCATTGTCTTCGCAATCTAACTTAGACTTCGAAAAATTCATGCTTTGATCTGCTTTCATCTGTCACTTCAGACTATTCTTTGAATCAACGCGCTGTTCGCACATCAATTCAAAGAGGGGCAAATGTAATACCCCAAAATTGGCACCTATTTAATTTCATCAATTTTGGTGCATTATCTCGATTTTACATCACCAAAGTCCTAGTTCCCTAGGCAATTTTCTCTCTCCTACCTGACCTAATTTGACTTGATGTCAATTGCAAAGACCATAAATTGCAATAATCAAACACTAAAATTAATTCCTAAGTCTCTTTGACTTTATTAGCTAAATTACCCCTATGATAAATTAATTTAATTGTAAAGTCCTACGTGCTTTCTAATTAAATTAAATCTACCCCCTTTAGCTAATTACACATCAAAAAGGAATTAATAAATATTTAGTTAATTGAATGGACACCTCTTTATTTGAATTTAATAATTCAAATTACTCGAAAGGTCACTCCCCACATGTGGCAAATTCCATTCTTTTAATTAAATAATTCATTGTCTTTTTGTCTCAATTAGGAATGAAGAGTCCACCGTTTCAAATCAAGAAACTCTTCATTCCTCTCCGAGCTTTTCTATTTAATGAACCTCTTTTTCTCAATCAAAGAGAGCAATTTTTTAGAGCATCTACACTATAGCATTTTTTAGTCTCATATCTCATTGTTTTCAAAGCTTTTATTGCATTTATTAGATTAATATCTCATTATTAGTATAATCTTTGCATCACATTTTAGACTAAATTTGCTTATTTGTTCTTAGTTTAATATCATATTTCTTTCAAGTTCTTAGATTAAGTTGCATCTCATCTTTATTTTCAAGCTCTTAGATAAATTGCATTCATTCTTAGCTTAGTTTCATTTTGCTCATATTTGCTTTCAAATCCTCCATTGTTGAATTGGTCTCCCGGCTGTTGGCTCTCGTTCTGAGAGTATTCAAACACCCCATTCACATAGGAGGCAACAGGTTGCCTCACCATGGAATTTGGATTGAGTTCTTCATACTCTCTCTCAAATTCTATCAAGTGAATAATGACCATGTTGTGTTGTGCCTGATTTAGAGGTCACATTCAGTCACATACACTGTGTTGGAAGAAGTTAATGTAAATAATGATGTTAAATGAATTATTATGATGATTCTATTTGTATCTTAGATTCTATTTCGATTAATCTTGATGAAGAAGATACTCTTGATGATCCTAATGTTGCTAATAATGAATATGAGACTATTGACATTGATACTGATTTACCTAATATGCTTTCAACACAATTGATAATTACACCTAGTATCGAACATCATGATTCTCAAGAGGATTCTTGTTTGGAACTAGCTATTATTCCTAGCTATGTTAGATATAGTCCCTATTGTGAGTTTCCCACCTTCCCTAAATGATAAAGACTGAGATGGGGAGAGTAGGCAATGCGCTTGATTGATGGTAGCTTTTTGTGTGTTTGCCTATTGTATTGTGTTCTCCCGTAATGTGTTTGCTAAATGTTTGTTAGATTCTTTTATACGACCCTTGTTACTTTGTTGGTATAAGGTGATAGAGGAATCAAACCTATTGTACTCACTAGTACATTTGAGGCCAAATTTTGATGGCCATGTGTCAGATTTCCAATGCCTATTTGTTAGAATTTTGACACATGTGTTTGTCGGCATTTTTGCATTGCAAATGGTGATAGAAGTGACAACCATCAGTATTCTAACATCATTACCCATTGGAATTGGGCACATAAATAGAAATTTTATTATGGGACCGATGCATTGAAAAATGATTTTTCTGACGTTTGGTCAGTCGGAAAGGTGACAGATATGCAATATATTCTGACAGGACAGTCTATCAGCATTATAGCAGTCTCGTCACACATATCTGTTAGAGCCTATCGAATATCTGACGGTCTGTAATATACTACTGACAGGACAATCCATCGAACATATGGCCCGTCTATTAGAAATTCTTTACTATTTGTCGAAAAACCAACGGATTAGCATAGTAAAGAAAACAAAGCTCAAGAGACCATCATAGTTGATCTCTGTCTTTGGTCCATATACTAACAAAATATTTTACATTTTGTTAGCTCATCAAATGAGGGGATTTGAAAGAATTTAATAGAATATTTTCATGATAACGCATATTATTAAGTTGACATTGCATGAATTTATCAACTCCGTGCACTTGTAGACATCAAACACAACGATAAAGAAGCATCTCCTCCCATGGCCTACATTACTCAAGCCACGAGAGGGGATGCTTCTTTATGGATGTGTTTGATGTCTACAAGTGCGCAAAGTAGATAAATTCATTCAACTTCCAACTAAAATAATGTATGTTATACATGAAAATATCATCCATTAAATTCTTCCAAATCACCACATTTGATGAGCTAATGAAATGTAAAATATTTTGTCAGTATATAGACCAAGGATGGAGACCAACTATGATGGTCTCTTGAGCTCTGCTATCTTTAGTCCTAGCTACTGGGTAAGGGATGGAAGGCTTATACCTGCCGATCGTTGAGAATAATCATCGCCTTGCCTTTATGTACACTGCACACTATCCAATATAAGAGAAGGCAGAAAATATGAATGGATAAAAGAAATATTGAAATATACGATGAAATTATCTTGTTGTTTACCTTCTCATAATTGATCCCAGTCTCACAAAAGTAATTTTATACGATCACTAGCACATTTCGTGCATGGATGAGAAACAATATCCAAAGTTTCTAGATTCTGAGAAGAGGTATGAGTGGAGGCAAAAAAAGAGATATTTGTGATGGTTTTATAAAGGTAGTACTGAATCATCATCTCTACACTGGTACTCAATCTAGAAACCCTCTCTAGCAAATCTCCACATCTAGCAAATCTCCACAAAAATCCCTTCTGGCCTCCACTACATATACATCTTTTCGGTATCTAAAAATTCTCCATCATTGATTCCTATCATTTTTCACCATCTCCGTGGACTGAGACCTTAAATTATTGAGCTTCTCTTTGTTTTGAGAATAGTTTAACATTTTCTACTTAATAGGGCCAACCACGTGAAGGTGGAAGCTCATCTAGCCCCTCCTAGGAGCCTCTTATGACCCTTTACGACATTTTAAGACTTCTCAGATGTGTATTCTTAGGGGTCATAAAGGGTCGTAAAGGGTCATAATGGGTCCTGGGACACAACAGCTAAGAAACATAAATGTAGGCATCATCATCACAAGTTTTTGGAGACAACATAATTGAGTGGTATAGCCAAATGATGCAAAGCAACCACTACTCCTCTGGAATCGGTGGAGTAGTAGTTGCTTTGCATCGTCTGGGTATACAACTCAATTATGTTGTCTCCAAAAAATTGTGACCATGATGCCTACATTTATGTTTCTCATCTGTTGTGATATCTACATTTATGTTTCTCAGCTATTGTGTTTATGTGCATGTTTTTTATGTGTTTGGGAAGACACCTTTCTAGCCTGGGCCTAGATCCTATGACAATTAGCTTCATAATAGTGAAGTAGATGACAAATGAGGAATTATCTTCCCAAGAAAAATATGTTGAAGGATCCAAGCCCAAGCTAGAAATATGTCTTCCCATGCTAGCAGTACTCTTCCTCAATCTGTGTTCGATGATAAGAATCTTCTTCTTCTTCCTAATTGCAGCCGGAGCTTCCTTTTCATCAAGATTCAACTTTAGTTCCCCCATCTCAGGAATATCATCTTCTTTCCACTCTTCATTTGCCAAAATATACTGCTTCTTCAAGCTTGTAGAGTAGTCTCTAGTGGTTGCAAATCAATCTTATTACAAACTACAATAAGAGGCTTATTAGAAAACAAAGGTTTTATGTTGTGAAATAGAGCTGCCTGTTGCGTAATACTATAACCACAGGACCCTGAAACATCAAGGAAAAACAAAACAACCACCTTCAAATGAGCCAAGGTAATAATATTGAGCATATCTATGGTGTTCCTATCCTCCTAGGGGTGGTCCAAAATACCAAGGGTATCAATAGGGTAAATAGCTTCAAACTGTCATAGAGGCCTAATGGCTTTGCCTTGTAGCCCACAACATAAAGCACAGTGCTCAAAGAAAAGTACATGTCCATATTGTAGAAATGGAAAAGAAACAAAAAGAAAACAAAGAAAAACAAATAAAAAAAATATTGCAATTAAATAATCACCAACAATGATACACATAATACCTCTGTATGCAGCCCATATTTAACATTTCAAATGCAAGAATGAAAGAAAACGTGGAACTAAGCCCACAGTTCATTGGCCCACAGAGGGACATTTATCATAGTCATAGAAATATGATTATTTTTAAATGGAATACACCAAGGAGTACCATTAGAAATATTGACCATTTACAACCATGAACAATGAATAATCAAATAGCTCATTTTTTTATCAGCATGGGTACAGTCTCTATGTTTATGAAAAATGAATGAAATATCAAGCTGAAATAAAATAGTGAATAAAAATTCAAATTCAAGGCCTAATTTATCAAGAGAAACAAACATTAGGACGAAAGAAAAAACATTAAGACTATAGAAAAATTATTAGGACTATAGAAAAATCATTAAGACTAGAAAATCAACTTCTAGAAAAATCATTATGACTATAGAAAAATCATTTAGACTAGAAAATCAAGTTCTAGAAATGGATGGTTCTGATGCTTTTCCATTACAACAATTGAGCATTCATGATTTGGTACTTCTTGGTGTATTCCATTTAAGTTTTCAGGTGTCGTGTTTATGTGCATGTTCTTTATGTGTTTGGATTCTCTCCCTCGCAAGGAATATGTCGATAGGTAATTGATTTGAAAGCATAATGATTTGATAGTCTTTTTTCAGGATAGGCATAATCATCCTGCCAACCTTAATTAGCAACATTTGTGATATACGTCAAGTACTTATAATCAATATGTCCAACAAACAGAGACTTAGTAGTAAAAGCATGTCCTTTGGTTTACTAGTTTACTTATAATCAGTATGTCCTTTGGTTTACTAGTTTAATCTGGTTTAAGAATGGTTTGTTTCATGTTTGAATGTACCATTGAATGAAGCTTGGCTATATTAAGTACAATCTTGAGATTCGTGACTCTTTAAATTCTCTTGTTTCCTTCAAACCTCCAAACATGTGTACTATGAGATTTCCTCCAAGAAATGGACTTGTGATGATTTTCACAATAGTATATGTGTTGGAGAAATACTCAAAGTATTGCTTAGGAAAATTTGAATGTTCATCACCTGTGCATATAAGAGTTGATCATAGAAGGTATATGCACAGGTGAAAAACATGCATATTTGACCAAGCAATACTAGGAGCTAGACCCATCAGCAAATAGATTTGTGGTGATTTTCACAATAGTACATGTGTTGCTGGGTAAGCTCCCAATAGCACTTAGGAAAATATGCATGTTCATCACTTGTGCATATGAAGTGGCTCTAATGAAAGATACAATCACTAAATTCTGCATACTCCTTATTTTGTTCTGGGTTGATATTGTCAGACATGGTCTTTCTTGAATGGAATGACTCGTTACTTGTACATTGACTTGAATGTTGGTGGAAGAAGGATGATTTGTTTGTAACCATTTTTTCAACTCTAATTTTCTCAACACAAAGGGACATTTATCATAGCCATAGAAACATGATTATTTTAAAATGGAATACACCAAGGAGTACCATCAGAAATATTGACTATTTACAATCATGAATAGTTAACCTTAATTAAATAGCTCATTTTTTTATCATCATGTGTAGTCTCCGTGTATATGAAAAATGAATGAAATATCAAGCTAAAATAAAACAGTGAATAAAAATTCAAATTCAAGGCCTAATTTATCAAGAGCAACAAACATTAGGATGAAAGAAAAATCATTAAGACTATAGAAAAATCATTAGGACTATAGAAAAATCATTAAGACTATAGAAAAATCATTAGGACTATAGAAAAATCATTAAGACTAGAAAATCAAGTTCTAGAAAAGTCATTACGACTATAGAAAAATCATTTAGACTAGAAAATCAAGTTCTAGAAATGGACGGTTTTGATGCTTTGCCATTACAACAATTGAGCATTCATCATTTGGTACTTCTTGGTGTATTCCATTTAAGTTTTTCAACTGTCGTGTTTATGTGCATGTTCTTTATGTGTTTGGATTCTCTCTCTCGCAAGGGATACATCGATAGGTAATTGATTTGAAAGCATAATGATTTGACAATCTTTTTTCAAGGCGTAATCATCCCACCAACCTTAATTAGCAACATTTGTGATATATGTCAAGTACTTATAATCAGTATGCTCAACAAATAGAGACTTAGTAGTAAAAGCATAAGGTTGCACATCCACATCCGCCCTAGTAAGTATTAGAGCCTTTCAAATTTGTAAAGAACACAAACTTTGCAAATCAAATTGATATTTCATTAAAACCTATGTTCTTGATCAAGTTTTTAAAGATTAAAACATGAAACCATCAAGTTCTTCACCTATGTTCTTCATGGTTGGGGAATTTTTGATGGGGTTATATGTAACCTTTGGAAGTCATTGTACGACAAACTTAAGCCTGGAGTGTACGATAGTAATAGAGATTCAATAAAAATAGAAGTTTAAATCTACAAGTGCATTGTGTTATGCATTGTTGAAAGGCTTCTTTACTTATTGTTTTGGTTTCTAAATTCAAGGATGGAATAGTAAGCAATCTCCAAGAATTCATTTCATTTTTGAATTTATTGTGAGCACTTTAAAATTCTGTTCCTTACGTTTTGACTGGTAAAACTAGTGACTGTTCCAAGTAATGTTTTTAATCCTTTGAAGTTTCTCATGATCCTGACGTAAGTTGATTGGATTAAGAAATTTGGGGATCCAATAGGACTTTAGGGGAGTTTAATAAATGTTTTGGAATACTTAGAGGAACTATTAGCATGATTGTTCCTTCATCTACAACGAGTTAGACTGAATTTGCTAAGTTTTTCCTTTGTTTTGAAGAGTATTTTGTAATCTGTTTCCTTTCCATGGACCCAAAGGCTTAGGACCCATGGAAAGAGGATACTAACAATGTATTATACAGCTCTAATGTTTTTGGCTTGCATAGATTTGATAAATTAAAGAGAACATTGGCTAGAACAGTGTGTTCCTTAAGGGAATTGATAGCTAAGGAGAAGCAGTGAGAGTTTGGCCCTAAGAGTGAGGCATTTTTATGATTTGGATAGTCATATATTGGTATACTAATGGTCTAAACAATCATGATAAGTGCCTCTCAAACCTCTCCAAATATGTAAGATTGTCTTTAAATACTTTATTGATCTCTTCTAAGCATTAACCAAATCAAAACTACATTTTAATAATTGAATAAGTCAAACCACTAGTCTCCAAAGCATTCAATAAGTGAATATGAATGTTTGAAAACTACTCCCAACAATTCTTAAACAAAATAAAGTATGTTTAAGAATTGTTGGGACTGGTCCTTTGGCATGTATTAAACAGAATAGAATTTTCAGAATATTATTATCATTCTATTTCTTTTAATCTACTGGTGTCGTGCCCTAGCCCATGCTTTATATCCATTATTTGATGTTATTCACTATTTTAAAATGTTGACTATGGTTATAAAATGGAAAAAATAGAAAAAAAAAATTAACACGAATTTTTTTTTACAAAACTGAACCAATGGCATGTTTACAACAAAGAAATAGAATGATAATAATATGTTAAAAATTCTATTATGTGTAATACACGCCAAAGGACCAGTTGTATGAAATTTTCAATCGCATAGCATTTCACTATTGTATGAGAGGATTGTTGAGGAACAATTAACATTAAACAAGGAGCAAACTCCTGAACACATCTTGGAAACCATTGAATTCAATAATAAATGAAACCTAACACCAACACTATTCCTTCCATTCACTTCTACCAAGATTAAAGCATTTAATCCATTCAACATTACATATAATCATTAGACAGTGACATTTCCTGACTATATAGAGGAATAATCACGACCAAAATGATCAAAAGTACTTTCACCCTTGCACAAGCTATTCCAAAATTCAAGTAAAATGAGAAATATGCTATATCAAATTATTCATATTTATAGTAACCATTCAAAGGATAATTTTGTCAATGAACCCTCTGACTGTTCCCCTATGACAGAGAAAGGAAAACTTAAAATAGAGAAAGAAAACTTAGTAAAACCAGTCTATGCCACTATTTGTGAGGGTACAGTCATGATAAGTGCCTCTCAAACCTCTCCAAACATGTAAGAATGTCTTTAAATACTTTATTGATCTCTTCTAAACATTAACACATGGACAGTCAAACCAGTAGTCTCCAAAGCATTCAATAAGTGAATATGAATGTTTGGAAACTTTCCTCTCAACTTCCCCAACCACTCCTAATCGGTTAGAGGGACTAGTTGAGTGTTTAGACACTAAAACTTCTTAAACATACTTTATCTAATATGATGAATTATAATATCAACAAACGTGAATCCAAACATTTCAAAATAGTGAATCGATATCCTTGAGCACAAGCACCAATAACATCAAATAATGGAGATAAAGCACGGGCTAGGGCACAACACCAGTAGAATGCGGTCATTTCAGTGAGCATTCATGATCAAATAAAATGCAATGCATTTGAAATTTATGGTCGAATACGATGTCAGAGGCTCAAAAGATGTTTGCAGTCAAAGATACCAATCAAAGATGAAGAAATCACATACCTTCTCTCGTGCTTAGCTTGCACGAAGGAAGATTTGATAGCCAAATCTTCCTTGTACCACACGAAGAACATGCCATTGGTTTAGTTTAGCATGTAATTATCATATCAGATAAAGTATGTTTAACAATTGTTGGTAAGGATAGGAATAGTGGAGATTCTAGAAATATCCATCTAACCGATTAGGAGTGGTTGGGGAAGTTGAGAGGAAAGTTTTCAAACATTCATATTCACTTATTGAATGCTTTGGAGACTACTATTTTGACTGTCCATGCATTACTAGTGACTGAGATTCATTAAAGGATACAAAACCCTTCATTTTGGGTTATTGTGTGTGGATTCATTCGCTTTAGCCAAGAAGATCTAGAAGATGGGGCAGAAGGACATTGTGGTAGAAGAAGAATTTAAAGATATTTACATGTCCCCTATCTATGAAGTTGAGACTATAGGTGATGAAGACCATGTTGAGGATGAGGGGGGTCTTAATTAGGGAGGGGCAACAAGAAGCAACATAAAAGTTTTCAAGAGTTTGGAACAACATTGCATATGACTGATAAGAAGAAGGATCACTTGTTGATAGTGTTTCTTGAGGGAAGGGAGATTGTGAAAGACTTTTTATCATTTTATTGTGTATTTCCAATATGTTTGGATGCAGGGCAGACCAGGAGAATGAAGGATCACTCCTTGATTGCATGATAACCTAGTTTTGAAGGGTCACTGATTGAGGGGACAGTCAAGGTATGGATGTTGATAGTATTCGTTGAGGGAAGGGGGATTGTAAAATACTTGTTATCATTGTATTGTGTATTTCCAATATGTTTGGATATAGGGAAAAACAAGAGAATGAAGGATCACTCACTAATTGCATGATAACCCAGTTTTTAAGGGTCACTAGTTGAGGGGACAGTCAAGGTCCAAATGTTGATAGTGTTCCTTGAGGGAAGGGGGATTTTGAAAGAATGTTTATCATTTTATTGTGTATTTCCAATATGTTTGGATGTAGGGTAGACCAGGAGAATGAAGGATCACTCACTGATTGCATGATAACCCAATTTTGAAGGGTCACTGGTTGAGGGGACAGTCAAGGTCTGAATGTTGATAGTGTTCACTGAGAGAAGGGGGATTGTAAAAGACTTGTTATCATTGTATTGTGTATTTCCAATATGTTTGGATGCAGGGCAAAATAGAAGAATGAAGGATCACTCACTGATTGCATGATAACCCAGTTTTGAAGGGTCAATGGTTGAGGGGACAATCAAGGTTCAAATGTTGATAGTGTTCCTTGAGGGAAGGGGGATTGTGAAAGAATTTGTATCATTGTATTGTGTATTTGCAATATGTTTGGATGTAGGGCAGACCAAGAGAATGAAGGATCACTCACTGATTGTATGATAACCCGATTTTGAAGGGTCACTGGTTGAGGGGACAGTCAAGGTCTGGATGTTGATAGTGTTCCTTGAGGGAAGGGGGATTGTGAAAGACTTGTTATCATTGTATTGTGTATTTCCAATATGTTTGGATGCAGGGTAGACTAGGAGAATGAAGGATCACTCACTGATTGCATGATAACCAAGTTTTGAAGGGTCATTGGTTGAGGGGACAGTCAAGGTCTGGATGTTGATAGTGTTCCTTGAGGGAAGGGGGATTGTGAAAGGCTTGTTATCATTTTATTGTGTATTTCCTATTGCCCAAAATTTCCTATTCTGCAAATTTGGCCAAGTTTCCAAGGTCTCTATTTTTATCCCAACTTGCTGCAACTTGTTTTCACTTGCGAAGTAGATTCTCAAAGTTTTATGCTTTGCGTTCTAAACCCCATGATCTTCAATGTGTCACCATGTTTCAGTTTAGATCACATCACTTAATTTGCAAAGCCCTTAGAGATATTCAAGTTTTAATGTTGCAGGAAATACTCAGGCCGTAGAGTTCCAAAAATGTTCAATGTCAAAAACCCTCTATGTTTTCGACCTTGGCTCAAAACCAAGGATGTTTTTGACCTTCGCTCTGAAAGCTTAGTGTGTTTTTGACCTTTGTTTTGAAAACCCTTTGTGTTTTCAACCCCTTATATGTTTCGCACTTCTTCCTCTGGCGTCGACATTTCACAAGCGCACAACTCCAACCGGGAGGGTCCTAGTCCCTCATGACCGTTGCCAGTGCGGTGAATATTCGATGGCTGTCGCATAATCTCATGGAATATTCTGAGCCCATGAGATCATGCGACAACCGTACGATTAGAATCTCGGTGGCTCGTGGGTTCATTTGTCAGAGAATCTTGCGGGTGCAGGGCAGAAGATCCGATGGTGGTCACATGTTTGAATGGGATCTTCCCACCTCATGCGATCATGTGACAACCGTCCGATGACTTTCTTCTGCAGGTGGGTCCTTTTTGGCTAGTGTGTTTGTTGCTGATTGGCCAAGAGCTTGTGATGACAATGCAATTATCAGTGGGGCCAGATTTTAATGGTGGAAATTTTAGAGGTTATTTTTGTCCTCTATATTTGGTAGCTCCCAATAAAGTTTCATGTGTTCGCTCATTCGCAGATATGATTTAGCAGAGCCCTATTTTCTTGGTGAATGCGTGAGAGCACGGTTAATTGATTTTGCGTAGTCACTGAATAGAACCGAGGTTAAGGAAAACATTAAGTGACTCTGCGACTAAGGGGAAGTGAGCCTGAGGAAGAACCTAGAGTTAAGTTTGCAGTTAACATCTCAAAGGCTTGTCGCATGATCACATGTGGTCTCTTGCGGCCATGAGATCATGCGACGGGTCATCAACGGTCAACAGGGGCTTCAAGTGGTGACGTGCGGGTTTCCTGTTGGTCCACATGGTTGACAGGTAGATTTTTGGTGGGACCAGGTGTCTTGCATGGCAGAGTGGCAGATTCAATGAGGCTTGTCGCATGATCACATGAAGGCTTTTGGGCTCATGCGATCATGCGACCAATGACATTTTCAAAGCGGTGCAATAGTTTCATGGGCTTTTCTTCTGCAGAATTGGTTGCGAGTGGTGGGTAGCTGAGATTTGATGTTGTAGGACATGCGCAGTTATGGAAAAATGATGAAGAAGTCTGGGCAGCTGTCAGGGGTCGGTTCTTTGTCCCAGCAGGGTACCAGTTAGCATTCATGTCGAGACTTTTGTGCAGAAAGGTGGTTGAATCCAGGTTGTTGTGTCTGTAGGTTGATTGTAGTACAAAGATGGGCACGAGAACCAGATATCTGATTGGCCATGTTGTTGTAGAATTTATTTATGATCAAATTTTGATTTCTAGGGATGATTATTATATTGTAAAATCTGTAACCCTGGTTAATTTTTGACTCCTGCCTGCGTGCAGTTGAGGATGTATATATTGTTTTTTGAGAGCCTTAGTGCTCAGAATTCACATTTTGTAAAGAAGAAAGACTCTTTCTTGGGAAGCTATTTGTGGCATTTCTTCCTACCCTCTGGTTTCTCACATTCTATAAATTCCCATTGATAATAGAAATATTGCAGAGGCAGTTTGTGACAATCCTTCATGTCCCTGTGCTTCCTTGTTTGCATTATCTCTTATTGGATTAAGGTTTATGAATGCTTTCAGTGATATTTAGGGTTCTTGATCCCTCTTACTTTCAGCTTATATGTGTACTACTGTGTTTGATCTGATTTGAGTGAGTTTGTGGGTATTCTTTAGCCCCCTGTCATTCTGTCTCATTCTTGTGCCCTTTTGCTGAAGAGAATGTATGCTTGCAGGTCATAGGTTGTGTCTAATGTTTAGGCCCTCTTATGAAATACTTATGCAAGCCTATTCAGTAAGTTGTGATCTACTAGACCTAGGTCTTTCACTGATTTCATCCCTCTATACTAAGATCGAAACCCTGATTTTGGTGCATCACCTAGTAGGTAGATTTGCTTTCAGTCATTTCCTTTCATGCACTCCTTCTATCCTTTTCCCTCCAAAGTTTACTTTCTTGTCAAGAGAAAACTAAGGTGATAATCCAAGAGGAATCAGCCTAGAACCTGGAGGTCTCATCTTGATTAGCAAAGGTCCCACAACCTTGAGATGATTCCCATGTTATACTAAGTTATCAAGACCAAGAGAGCTTGAGATAGAGGCGCAAATTCAGTGTATAACATTTCCAATATGTTTGGATGCAGGGAAGACAAGGAAAATGAAGGATCACTCATTGATTGCATGATAACCTAGTTTTGAAGGTCACTAGTTGAGGGGACAGTCAAGGTCCAGATGACTGGGCCATTCGAGGACCCTATTTCTTTGTATTAATTACTATTCAAATTGGATGCATGGATTTCTTATGAATTATCGGCTGCTATGTATCTTGCAATTGCATCTATAAATCTGCATATACTTCTCTAGGGTTATAAGCCAATTAGGGATCAAAATAGAGAAACTAAATCAAACTCGTTCTTTGTCCTATTTCCTTTTAACAAAGTTTCAACTATCAATGATATAACAATACATTTGATGCCCTAAGCTATCAATACAAATGGTGCCTAGCTAGAAGCTCACGGGCTGTCCATTTGATAACCACAGTCAACATTTCAAAAAAATGGATATCCTTGAGCACAAGCACCAATAACATCAAATAATGGAGTTAAAGCACTAAATCAAAATCATTCTTTGTCCTATTTCCTTTTAACAAAGTCTCAACTATCAATGATACAATACATTTGATACCCTAAGCTATCAATACAAATAGAGCCTAGCTAGAAGCTCACAAGTTGTCCATTTGATAACCATAGTCAACATTTCAAAAAAATGGATATCCTTGAGCACAAGCACAAATAACATCAAATAATGGAGTTAAATCACATGCTAGGGCATGACACCAGTAACATTAAATAATAGAGATAAAGCACCAGCTAGGGCATGACACCAGTAGAATGCAGTCATTTCAAAGAGCATTCATGATCAAATAAAATGCAATGCATTTGAAATTTGTGGTTGAATATGATGCCAAAGGCTCGAAAGATGAAGAAATCAAATACCTTCTCTCGTGCCCAGCTTTTGCTCATTTTCTCCCACTCCTTTTCTATGCCAATCAAAATAAAAATGATTTGGCACTTCACTTTTTTTTTATGTATACCCGAAATTGTCATAATTCCGATGGTCAATTTAAAACCCATCGGAATACCAACATCATCGGGGCCTATTTTTTAAAAAATAACAAATTCATTAAAAAAAATTTACCCGTCGGAAGTGTCTGTCGAAATTTGGCCCCAAATGTAGTGGTGACTATTCCTCTATATGTATCTCTATTCTTCTATATGTTGTTTTCATGTTATGTACTATTTCTAGAAGTAAAAAATATTAATTTTTTATCATTATGTATATGATAAGACATTATCCTTTGTGCTCCTTGATATTATGTTTAACATAATTATTGTCCCTACCTATTACATTTGAATCTCATTTAAAAAATAATATGCTAGACTTCAGAAAGCCTATACCATTTCCCCACCAAAATATGGAGGCTTTAATTAAAACAATAGTGTCATACATTACACATATTTCTAAATCTTTTTGATCTACCATCATGAATAGAAAAAAATAACTTACTAACAATTTTGTAATATTAAAAGTATACCTTATGCCATCTTAGACCTTCGACTTTTGCATTTTCTTTTTAGAATGGTTTGGAGCTAGCTAATTATATTCTACAAATTCATTCCTAGATAAAGTTGCTATGGATTATAAATATATGTAAAAGAATAAATTGTAGCTGATAATATTTTTTGGTTTAGCTTGATTATCTTGTAGGTATCTGATAATATGTTCCTATCATGTAGCTATAGCTATTTACTATAACATTTTCACATTATGTTTAAATATGGTAGAGAAGAAAATTATGATTAAGATGAGTTTATTGCATCTAATCCTTGAAACACCTTTATTTCTTGTCATGTGTTTTTATTTTTGATTAAGGTAAAAGAAGGTTTTGAATGGGCCCCGAAACCATTTACAAATAGTTTTTGGTGGGAACTATAACCCGGAAGTTAACAATAGGAAGAATTAGCTCAAAACAAAGTGAGACAACTAGGGAACAAGATAAACCTTACAGAACCCCCCAGCACATATTGCTAGAAGAATTACCAGCAATACAAACCCAGCATTACAACAGCAGCCAGAAAGAATATTTCAAAAAGGCTCAAGCTGCCGAGACCAAATGTGTAAGACCATCGCCTTACAAAATCACCATATATCTAGGATTTTCAGGCTCCCTAAACTGAAGATAAGGGTTTTGATGGTTCCCATAACCAGATTTAATGAAACAACAGCTCAAATAATTATGCAAGTAGAGCTTCAGCTACACCAGACCTTTAGGGTTTTGAAAGGCTCCCCCAACCTTATTAATGGCTCCCATTACCAAAATGGGTTTTAACATCCAATAGATCTGGCGGACAGACTAGTCCATCCTATCATGACCATACCAAAGATGAAACAACAACTTATGAATATGTGCTAGAAAATCTTCAGCTGGACCATATTATTTAGGGTTTTGAATGGCTCCCCCAACCATTAACAAGGAAATGGGCATGAGGATGTCTCCCTAGACCACCAAGTCACGACCTGCCAGAAAAAAGAAAAGACACTGAAGGATCTCTGGCAAACATAGGAAACTCCAGCAAAGGCCGAGCCCTATAGGGTTTTGAAAGGCTCCCCCAACCTTTAACAAAGAAATGGAGGAGAAGAAGAGAATCCCCCACTCCACCAGTTTACAACTTGCTAGGCAAAAGATGAAACCATCATAGATCTCTAGCAAAAACTGAGCCCTCCAGCTATGGCCGAACTCACCAACAAAACCCCAACCTGCCTCTTCCATCTAGCTACTAGCCACTTCAATAGGCAGAGCTTCCACCTCAGAAGGAACTTCCACCTCTATAGAAAGCGGGAAAGAGGTGTTAAGAGGGAAAGAAACCTTCACCTCAAAATAGGCTTCCACCTCCATAGGAAACAGAGTAGAGGAGAAATGTAGATGAGAACCCAATAGCTACCAATGAGCATTTGTGTGCAACCCCACCTCAATAGGGATCCCACACAGGACCACTCCAAACGAACCAACACCCCTCTCCCACACAAATGAGAGAAGCGGTGGAACCCATAATGAGGCCCACCTGTGAGGTTCCCAGGAACAATCCAACACAACAGGATCCCAAAGCAAGACCCAAAGCCACCACTCACCATCACTCTTCTGATGAGACAAGGGCCACCTCCTCTCCAAAATAAAGAGGGTAAGAAACCCCCCAAAAAAATTTCCATTGCAAGGAGCCCAAACCCTAACCTTCTTAGGAGAAAGGCGAGAGCACCAACCACGACTGCTGTTGCACTTCTGCAAACCCCCACCTAGGTCGCCGTCCTCCTCGTCAGATGCACCCTCATCCCCATCGCTACTGAGGACCCCTCCCACTCCTGCTCTGCAACCACTCCCGCTCGACATCCCTCTTGTCATGTGTTTTTGTTTAATATTCTCTGTACATGATTATCAAATCATTTTGCTTCTCAATATAATTTTGTCTTCAAGCTAACAGTTTTGATATTTGTCTTATATATTAATATTATAATTGAGTAACCAAATAATACTTGACTGATAAGTTTCATTTTTTGTATTTTTTAAAATGGTATCTTTAACATTAATGATTATAGAAGGTAACTCATTACTATGTATGCACATGATTTCAATCTAAACCATGTTCCTCGATGATTGATGTGAAAACATCATTTTTCTACAAATTTTGAAATTTAAAAATAGTATGATTACTCTTTTATGTAAAAAGAAGATTGACGTTATATAAATTTAAAAAATTTCTCTTAAAAGTTCCACAAAACTACCCTTCCAAATTTTGTTAGGAACTATATTGTGATAAAACATTTATTTCTTTAATTTTTTTTTTAAGAATGAGCAATATGATGGTTTCAATGTGTCATATTTATAATGCTTCAAAGAAATTGATGGAATAAGGATAATTTACAAAATTATTTTAACATTCTTTAGTTTGGTGTATTATTGAAGTTATTAACCGTTAGTAGTTTTGTCATGTTTATGAAATAACATTTTATTGAATGTTGTTCGTTCAATTCATTTATCACTTTTTCAAATCTCAAATGAGTATAACTAATCTCAACAACATTTGTTTATCCTTTAAGAATGTATCAAAATGATGATTTAGAATAGGATTTGGAGTTCCATTGGGAGTTATTTTAATATGAAGTATTTTCTTAAGCTTCAACTACCTTTTATCTACCTATATGAAGATAGTGCACATATCCTCCCTTTAGAGAAATGACACATTTTATTTACACAAATATGAAATTCTTAGACAATTTTACCTTTGATATTATATATTATATAAAATTTTATATATATATATATATATATATATATATATATATATATATGTATATATATATATATATGTATATATATATATATATATGTATATATATATATATATATGTATATATATATATATATATGTATATATATATATATATATGTATATATATATATCTATATATATATATACATATATATATATATACATATATATATATACATATATATATATATACATATATATATATACATACATATATATATATATACATATATATATATATACATATATATATATATACATACATATATATACATATATATATATATATACATATATATATATATATATATATACATATATATATATACATATATATATATATATATACATATATATATATACATATATATATATATATATATATATACATATACATATATATATATATATATATACATATATATATATATACATACATATATATATATATACATACATATATATATACATACATACATATATATATACATATATATATATATATATATATATACATATATATATATATATATATATATATATATACATATATATATATATATATACATATATATATACATATATATATATATACATATATATATACATATATACATATATATATACATATATACATATATATATACATATATATATACATATATCATATATATATACATATATATATGTGTATGTATATATATAATATATATATATATATATATATATATATATATATATATATATTTCTCTATAATTTTTAAATTAATTAATGATTATACTTCTTACAAATAATTATTATTATATTATTTACCCATAATATACCATTACTAATTACTTCTAGAATTGTAAAGGGTTTTCGGGATCCTTCAAAACCTGTCGTTACCTCAATCAAAAACATACCATTACTAATGAGCCCTTCTCTCTGCAATTGATTTAGCTTACTTAGTGCTACTGTCGGTGGTGACCGAGTAAGAGTTCAACCAGATAAGTGTGAGGAGTGGAAGAATGATGGACCAGTGTGGCACATCTGCAAGGAGGGTGGTATATCACAGTTCATGGAGTGCATGAATGGTTATGACGAGAGTCTGTCGAAGCAGTTTGTTAATTCTTGGGAGGCTAGAAGGGTTACTGTGGGTGTTATCTCTTTTGAGGTTAGTGAAGAGGTGATTCCTTAGGTTGTTGGTCTATCTACCGAAGAGTGTAAGTGGTAAAAAGAAAGTCAAGTTTTAGATATTTCTATCCTTAACTAGTTCTTTCATAGTGGGGAACACCCTATCAAGTTAAGGGGTGGTTATGACCATGAGTAGTTATCAGAGCCATGTGACTATGTTTTCCTGCTAGTGATGAAGTATTTTATGTTGGAGGGAAGGTTTGGTGTGTAAGTACTATTATCACCTTCCCTTTTTGAATCATCTTAGAAATCCCAATGCTATTTCTATTCCTTTTTCCCTCTTGTATTCACTAGAAAGTTCTGTCAAGGACATGGAAGCCAAGAACCAAAGTAAATTTTTTACCATTTTACACCAGGGGCCTAATATTTCATCTATACCACTTTCATTTGGCCCTATGCCCTCCCTATCAAATTGTTGTGGAAGAGGTTTTTGTTTCCTCTACTCCCCCCTTGGGCAACATAATGGACACTTCTGGCCCTAGCCAAAAACAATGTCTCAAGAACCCTAGCCTAAAAGTCCAGCTAGATACCCCCCTTGATTCCAATAAGGGTAAATAAGAAAAAGGGAAAAAAGGACTACCCCACCCCCTAAATCTAAAGCTAAAGCCTCAAAAAAGGCCAAAATTCAAATTGATTTTGATGTTGAAATTATCGAGGAGACTAGCACTCACTGTAGGTCCACTAGACTTGTTGTCAAACTTGAAAAAGAGATCAACCTGAAAGACACCTTAGACTTGAATGACAGGGGTGAGAGTGAGTGAAAGGCCAAAGAGAAAAATGGTGTGGAGGAAGATACTCTCTCTGCCCGTGAAAGCAGTTCGTCTCATGTGTCGACTAGCATCAAGTTGGACTCTATTGAACCCACCCAAGTGTAGGAGAAGGAGACTAAGATTGTTTCTACGACTACTGACAAAGGAAAAGCCATGATGGAAGGTTAGCAACAAGAAGGATTTGGTGTGGGAGGAGATTGAAAAAATGAAACAGAGATTGGCGGAGTTGGAAGAAAGACTCTACAATGTGTCCCACTTTTCTCTAAAGGTTATGCACAACTTTGCTACCACACTTTGTATGCTCCAGACTGACAACGCCAAATGAAACAATGAGGAAGCCGATTGAAAGAAACTTTTCAAGTTTTTGACGGAGGATTGGGCGACCATGATGCTTACTACCAAATGAAAAAGGAAAAAGAATTAGGGAGGTGCCCTCTTTTTAGGCTTAACATTTTGGCTCGTCATCAGCTTCATGGCCCTATTCTTTTTTGTGTTAATTTACTCTACAACATGTGAAACTATATTTTTATTCTGTTGGGTATGACCGTAAGTGGTCTTGGTTTAGGACTTTTATTATTACTGTGTTAGATAGTATGTTGGACATTAGTAGTTTTTTGATCGATATGCTTATGGTTAGTACTATGAATTTGATCAGTAATTGTAGTAATAGTTTAGCTATTTTTGTTTTCGAAGGCACTGCTATGTTCCTTTTTTTATGTTTTTAATATAGATGCAAGGATGGTTGATTTTGTTGCTCCCTAGGTGGATGATATGTTGATTATGTATATCTACTGATGATGTTATTGTGTTGATATTGTGAATCATCTATTGGGGTTATTGTAATTTGGTGTTGGTCACGCTTTGGGCTGGTTTGTAAAGGGACAACACCCTTGTTTTGCTACATTTATTGATAAAAAACATACCATTACTAATATTAATATATTATATTTATTCAAAATATTTATTATATGAATGATACTTTAAATTAGGGGAGAGGGTTCATATTTGAGCACCCTAACTTTGTGCTTCCCAAAATCTCTGTGTAAATTTCAAATCACTCTCCAAATTGTTTACAACAACTTATTTTGGCAAGTTTTTGCTTATAACTAAAGTTTTAGGGCCACATCATTAAAGATGATGCATATTAGCATGTTTTTTGCCAAGGTATCCAAAACAGCCCAAAAAAAAGTGAGGCCAAGGATAGCACAAAAGAGAGATCTATACTTACTCACTTGATGTGACATTACATGATTGGTTTCCTCTTATAACTAAGGCCCCATTTGGTTGAGGGAATTAGCCTGGAATTGACATTTGCGATTTGCAATTTTGTCGAATCCTCAGTTTGGGAGTGCAATATGAAAATAGAATAGGAAGATGTCAATACTCATTTTGGCCCAAAATGAGCATTTACATCTTCCACTTGAAAAGGTGGAATTGGAATTTAAAATTGGAATTGGAATTGGGGGTAAATCAAATTTTTATATTTTTCATGTCTATCACTTAATTTTTTTATTTTATATTTGTGTGTGGAGGGATTTAATTTATTTTTTATTTGTTTGGGTGGTTTGTAACTTTGTTATTTATTCGAAAAAAAATTCAAATTTTTTGTAGATTTTTTTTTCAATTTTTTTTTTTCGAATTTGTTTGTTGATTTTTTTTTAAAAAAACTTGATTTTTTATTTTTTTTTGAATTTTTTTTCCAAATTTTTTGTCGATTTTTTTTTCAAATTTTGGTTGTGATCAGTGATTGTAACTTAGTTGCCTGCCTTCAACTTTGGCTGCCTAAAACAGTCTACGATTCCATTTTTTTATTTTCATTCACGTAGGTGCAATGACACGAAGCGCATTCATGTTAGGTTTGTTGATGTACATGAATAAAGCGAAAATTCATTTAAACTTCTCTTTTCTACCGATGACCTTACCTTGCTATTTGAAGTGAATTGAATTCCTTTAAACTTCCTTCGATTTACTATTTAAAATTAAATTTAAAAAAATAATAAAAATGAATTATTAAATTAAAAATATTAAAACAATTTAAAAAAAACCATACTCAATTTCCAATTCTAGTTTCAAAATGTGGAACCCAATGGAGGAAATGCATCTTATCGCTCATATTCCAGGTCAATCAAATGGTCCAAACTATATTCTGAAAATGGAAAATCAGAATATCAAATCCATGACTTGACCATTTCCAACATTTGATCAAATCCGGCATTTCCTAATTCCCGCAACCAAAAGGGGCCTAAGGGATACAATTCATTCAATTGTGGGTAGTCATCATCAGTGATAACAACTTAAACGGGGCCTAAGAGATACAATTCATTCAATTATGGATAGTCATCATCAGCAATAACAACTTCAGAACCACAAATATTGATGTAATGTTCTTAAAAAAATATGAACAAATATAGGTATTAACAGCTTCTAAAAAGAGTAAGTAAAATCAATCATATATAAATAAATTAAATTATTCTCGGACAAATTTTCCTATATCAGACTTGACGGAACAATGATAGCATTCTCAAAAAAGAAAATATATGAAACACAACATCTGCACTCGAAGATTCCTTGTAGCGCTTGAACAAAGTTTGTCGTAATATAATTGTCCTGTCCAATCCCCGCACAGAGCGATCAGTTTTTCCAGCAGTCGATTTATCGGTGGTAACTGCCAGTCCACGGATAACTTGTGTTCAAAAGTCTGCAACACTTTGGTAGAACTGATTATAACCGGTTTACACCACATACCCTTTCTTCACATTTGACCATTGATTGGTGTAATGTCTATTAACATGTCTACCACTTGTTTCACGCTTGGCCTCTCATTTGGGTTATTCTCTGTGCATTTCAGTGCTACTCTAATGGTGCCTACTATCTCTTCTTCTATATCTGATTCAATGACTTCATCTCTAAGCCCTTCGTCAATAACCCCATATAGCCCTTCATTGCATGATTTTACCCAGCTGACAATGTCCATCCCCTCTGCAAAGCTCGAAGCCAATGCCCTTTTCCTCGTTATCAGTTCCAACAACACCACACCGTAGCTATAAACGTCCATCTTCTCTGTCATTCTGGTTGTGTGTCCACGTTCTGCTGAAAATGCCCATAAAAACCAAAGCCAAGGGGAAAAAAACGAAAAAATAGATCAACTCAAAATTAATCTAGTAATTCTCTTACCAAGTGCAATGTAGCCCAGAGTATCGAAAACAGGGGAAGAATCAACGGTGAAGTATCTGTCCATGAGTTGAGCAATCCCAAAATCAGAAATGTGAGGTTCCATATCTGAATCCAGCAGTATGTTACTGGGCTTAATTTCTCTGTGGATAATCTCAGGATCACAGTTATGGTGAAGGTATGATAGACCATGGGCGATTCCAATGGCTATCTTGTAACGAATCTCCCATCCTAGAACTGGAAGGGGATTCATCTCATGCAATACATCATTCAAACTCCCATTGGACATGAATTCATATAGAATGTACCCACAATTTTGCACTTGCCAAAAATCCAACAGTTTAACCAGATTTCTGTGACGGATTCTTCCAGCAGTTTGGATCTCCCTTTTGATGCTACTGTCCTCTTTCTTTCCAGGAGCTAATTGTATTGCCTTCAAGGCGTACAGTTCACAAGAAGGAAACTCTACCCTGTAAACAATCCTTCTGCTGCCTTTCCCTATCATATACTTCTCACTTAAATCTTCCGTAGCTTGAAAACATTGGTATAGTTTTAGAGGCAACTTTAAAGGCCTGGTTTTGGGATATAGACATTTCCATAAGATGACAGCTACTAGGAAACAAGTAAACACAACTGATCCGATGATAATGAGGACTATATGAACTATGCTGAGATGTTTGCTTTCCTTGAGAGGGAGATGAATGAAGCCCCTGCAGTCACAGAAACTCCCCTGGTTCTCTATTGCACACAACTCTGGATTGCCAGTAAATGAGCTTGAGGAAGAATTTCATAACTTCAACCATGACCTGGGTATGCATCCGCTGAACTGATTATTGGAGATATTTACTGCAACAAGGGACAACAGACTGTCAAGCGCAGATGGAATGATGCCAGAGAGATTGTTGGATGACAAATCCAAGTTCGCTAGTTTATCCAGATTTCCCAGGGCCGCTGGAATTGCACCACTCAATCTGTTATGGGCAAAGTTTAAATTAGTGTCTAGCTCCCGTAGCCTTCCAACTGATGGGGGAATTTGACCTTGGAATTGGTTCTGTCCCAGATTTAGTTCCCGCAGTGGGGTTAAGTTGGACAACCAGTCAGGAATGCTTCCGCCAAGATGGTTTCCTTGCAAAATTAGATGCTACAATTTCTCTAGATGCGCTAGCCGGTTTGGTAGCGAACCGTTGAATGAATTAAAACTGATGTCAAGCGAATACTAGAGAGATAAATTACCAAGCTCCTGAGGGACTGGACCAGTCAGTCTGTTTGAGGAAAGATTTAGTCGCTGTAGCTTAGAGAGCTGTCCCTATTCTGGAGGAAGGGTGTAATTCAATTCATTCATGGACAGGTCCATATGGCTGAGATTTTCGCACCGCCCAAGACTCGATGGTATTCTCTCCTGCAACTTATTGCGGCTCATGTCAAGGTAATAAATAACTGAATTGGAACCCAAAAAATCTGAGGGAATAACACCAGTTAGATGATTGTGGCTCAGTATCAATCGCCTCAAGCTCCTGCATTTACCAATATCTGGAGGAACGCTCCCTTCCAACTGATTCTGTCCCATGACCAGAATCTCCAATTGCCCTGAAGAGCAAAGTGCTGAAGGTATTGTCCCTGTGAGCCGATTTCCTGTCAGATCAACTTTTGTGAGATTGTTCTTAGCACCCAATTCTGAAGGTTTTGGGCCTGATAGCTGGTTATAATGCAAAAATAGTTCTTGTAACTGTCTGAGATTGTAAATCTTTGGAGATACGCTTCCTGTGAGACTGTTGTTATACATAGACAAATTCCGTAAGCTGTTTGCTTCGAAAAGCTGTGGAGGGATTGGGCCGTGGAGTGAATTCTGGAACAAGAGCAAAATTCGCAAACGCTTCAATCGACCCAACTCAGGAGGGATGAATCCCTCAAGTTTATTCGTATGTAAGCTCAAAGCTTCCATAACGCTGCAATTCCCAAGTTCTGCAGGGATATTACCAGACAGACTATTTTGATTTAAATAAAGCTTGGAGAGATGTTGCAGAGATCCAAGGGAGGAGGGTATGCTCCCCGTGAGCTGATTTTAGGTGATTGACAACTTGGCTAGGCTGCTACAATTGCCTAACTCCCACGGTATTCCTCCACTGAAAGAGTTGTTGGACAGTTCAAGTTGGATGACATTTGTGCAGTTGCCAAGTGATTTGGGGATTCGGCCATGTAGCTTATTGGAAGTAACATACAGGAATTCTAATTTTGAAAGCCGGCCTAAGGACTCTGACAATTCTCCAATTAGCTGATTGCTTGGCAGATAAAGCTCTACTAAATTCCTACAATTGGCAATGGATGAAGGTATCTCCCCCACTAAGGAATTTCCTCCCAACCAGAAGTTGGTCAGCTGAGTCAGATTCCCAACATTTGACGGGACATCTCCGCTCAAATTATTATCATTCAAGTAAATCTCCTCCAGCAGTGGAAGCCCAAATATGGACAGGGGAATGCTTCCGCTGAGGGGGTTAGAATAGATCGACAAATAATTGAGCTTTTTGAGGCTTCCCAGTTGGACAGGGATTTGCCCATAGAGATTGTTGTTTGAGAGATCTAACGACTCTAATTTTGTGCAATTTCCTAGCTGAGGAAGAACGATGCTAGAGAGATTGTTAGAGCCCAAGAACAGTTCTTTCAAATTGGGTAACTCACAGATAGCCGTAGAGAGCGTTCCAGATACTTGGCTTTGAGTAAGATTGAGTGTACGCACCGTATGATCTGGATTACAGGTGACACCAATCCAGTTGCAGGGGTGTTTGTTGGAGGAGTTCCAGCTGCTGAATATTTCTGAGGGTGCATTGAAATTATTGAGAAGAGAAAGTAGCACGGCTCCATCATTGTTAACTGCTTCAGTGCAGTGCGCTAGTAAGATAACCACAAATTGTATTACAGCAAATGCTAACGAGCCCATTTCGAAAAACTCATAGGCAATTCGATGACTGTAATTGGGAGGGAAATGAGGTCTATTTAAAAACGGAACATGGTCAAGAAGTTGAATCTCTTCAAACGAGAAAGTAAAAGTACTGTTAAAAGATTCGAGCGGCCACTTCGTCCTTTAGTGAATATACCTTTGGCGCAACACAACGTATGCACATAATCCATTAAACAACCTGCCAAACTCCCCATTATTAATATCTCCTGGAAGAAACCAGGAACTCCTTTCTGAAGATTTGGGTTGACTGATTGAATTTTAAAAGCGCGGTTTACACTGACTTTGAAGAACTTGCGACTTGAGATTCATTGTTCTCTGCAAAGCGTTTGACTCGTTTCACACTAAATGGAATACATTCCCCTGTTGAATTCAAGAATTACATTAAAATATATCCATTGAAACATTCAAAGGACCCAGAGGTAGCTACTTGTAACTTTATTCAACGCGTCTAAGGTCTTCTGTATTTTTGTAATCAAGATGAGTGAAATGAAGCAGATCGGAAAAGAAAAATAGCAGTTTAACTTTCTTTAAAAACTGTGAAAATCTTGAACGTGTAATGAATGAGATCTAGTAATAATCAGCAAACGAAATGAGTAACAAAGTTCAAATAAAAAGTTCCTACCGCTAGAATTTTTTATTCTTTTTTGGATCTTTTGTTGTGTATCTTGATCAGGAAATCTACAACCTTTATAATTCTTTCTTCTTCAAACAAGTAGTTCAAGGTGTTCATAATTAATGTGTAAATGTAATTGGTTCCAATATCTTTATAGGTTGAGCACTCTATGATGTAATGTCATTTGTCTCCACCGGGTCTTGAGTGCAATAAGAATATCTTATGTCTGCCCACCATTCTTTAGGTATCGTCCACCTTTCAATTTCACATCTTAGCTGGTGCAAACTAGTTCTTATATGGAAAATTAATATTTTTATTTTATATTTTATTTCCATTCTTATGTAGTTCTAATAAGGGAAGAGGATCTTTCTCTCTCTCTCTCTCTCTCTCTCTCTCTCTCTCTCTCTCACATTGATTTAGATGTGATGAAAGTATTTAGTTGCCCTCTATGACATCCTTTGAGAATTCTTAGGAAATATGCAATTTTATTTTCCTTTGCATAAAATTTATTTTATGTTTTTACATGAATGATCTATGCAAATCATTCAATCTATTATTAAGTGCAATGTTCTTCGATGCTCATCACAATTAAGTTTATGGATTACTTCCCCTTTTATAAGAGTGAAGAGGTTGTCTTGTTTGAAACTATTAACTAATGAAGTTATCAACTTATGTTACTTCCCACTAAAATATGAAGTTATTACTTCCCATTAACATATGAAGTTATCAACTAATTGTTGTTTTCACACCTAGGACAAGCTACACAGATTGCACTAGAAAAAAAATATGTTTGTGATGATAAATTTTAATATTTAAACTTTTACAATTATATATATATATATATATATATATATATATATATATATATATATATATATATATATATATATATATAACTCTTCAAACATTTTTAAAATTATATTTGTATGTATGGAATCTAAGATGTTATATTTATTATATTTAAAAATGAACAAAGATTGTGGAGTCTTAATTGGAGTTTGTTCGTAATTTAAAGTTTAGAGTTTAATATTAAATATGATCGAGATATTTGATTT
The DNA here is from genome assembly GCA_027943335.1 of Chamaecyparis obtusa. Classification (NCBI taxonomy): domain Eukaryota; kingdom Viridiplantae; phylum Streptophyta; class Pinopsida; order Cupressales; family Cupressaceae; genus Chamaecyparis; species Chamaecyparis obtusa. The sequence continues at coordinate 778,147 of BSBK01001030.1, forward strand.
GAATACCAAATGTCTTCAAATTTTGTAGGCTTGTTTTAACAACTCAAATTAAAGTGATTTCAAATTCAAGTGGATAAAAGTTCAAGGTTTATTTATTTGTTTGTAAATTTGATTTTGAACTTAAGAATCCAAGGAAGCGGAACTCTAAGGATCCAATAACATACCTTCACACCTATAACTAATTTAAATGAATTTCACATTCACACTACTAATTTTATCACTTTAATTACAATTTTTTTGTTGTGAGGGTATGTGATTTGAATAGTACATATTTTAAAGTGTTGTAGGTTTTGTTTGATAACCCAAATTAAAGTAAAATTTCAAAATTGGGGTGCATGAATTTCAAGGTTTATTTATTTGTTTGTAAATTTAATATAATTTAGACTTGAGAATCTAAGGAAGCAAAACTTTGAAGGTCCAATAACAAACCCTCACACTTATAGAAAATTCAAATGAATTTAACATTTGTAGTGTTAGTTTTCAACTATTTCACCATACAATTTAAAATATCAAAGTGGATAAAGAAATGATGAGAACAGTGAAAATGGAGATCATAGTGAAAATGGAGATCATATTTGAAAATTTGTTAATAAATAAGTATGAGTCACGTGGGCTTACAATCACAAGGACATATAGATGGCAGGATGATGGAATCCTCATGGTGGAAATTTTATGAAAACGTGCAATGGTTATTCAAATGTAGCATTTACATGTTTTAAGGAAATAATAGTGCTTGGTAATAAATGTGAAGGCATTGAACCTAAGCTAGCATTAGGAACCCCAATTTGAACTTGAGAATACTAAAGTAGAGGACATTGTATATGTATGCATGAAGAAACATATCAATAGGGAATGAAGGTGATATCATGGTTCTATGAGTTTTTTCCTTTAGGTCTCTATATGTAACATGGTTAGGATTGCAATAGGAAATTGAGTTAAAATATTTATGAAAATAGACTGATAGGATGATACTTAAGATCCATATAATTCAATGGTCAAATGTAAAATGAATGGCCAAAATAAGTCACGCCACAAAAATAAACAAAAATATTTAATTAATTCATAAGTGAAATGAAATGAGTTTGTTAAAAAAAAACACAAATACAAAAGGATCTAATTTAATGACCATGAAATACTCAAGACAAGTTTTAAAGAGAAGCCAAAGTAAGTGAAAATAGTGGCATAAATGACTAAGTTTTAAAAGGTATGAAAATGGATACAAATTTGATTACATATTTGTTATTCTTTAGTTGATTTTGACAAGAAAAGGGATATTGATCTTAGACATGTCCTCAAAGGAGCACTCTTGACTATAAGACCCACCTATTTTAAGTTTCTTTATATGGCAAGATACTATGTTAAATCAAGAAAAAGTTTGGAAAACCAAGGAAAAGTTCTAAACAAGAATATATATAACATGGGTAAAAATTAAGGAGTTAAATTGAATAAATAATTTATTTTTTCTCAATTCCATTAAGTTGTCATATTTGGTATCAAAGCATGGTTTAAACCAAGGGCCTAATGGACTATTATTAAGAATAGAATTTAGGTTTTTATTATGATATTGATTAAGGATTGATGATTTAACTACACTATTGATACTACTAAGAAAGTTAAAGTATAAAAGTTAGTCTTTTGTAGTATATCAATAGGTAATAATTGTTCATTATTATGGTTTCATAGGTATAACAATCATGAAGAGGAGGAAGCAACAAGATGATAGAAGAGGGAAAATGTTAGAGTAATTTAAACTATTTTCTTATTAATTAAATCATGTTTGATTTAATTACTAAGTCACTTATTATCTCGTTATGCTTAAGCTAAACTTTAGGCATATAATAATTAATTACTTTATTAATTATTATTGTGCAACCTAGGTTTTACCTTTTTAGGTTTGCAAATCTCCTTTTATAAGGATTGATCTCCTTTGTATTAATAACAGATTATTCATTATTGAGTTGGAACTTTTATTTTTGCACATCAAGAATGATTTCTCCTCTCTCGTAGATCAATGCATTTAGGCCTCCATAACTTCTTGCTTATTCTCTCTCTTTCTGTGACAGGTGTTTGCATGCAGATGTTCTTGGGAGTTGTGGATTGTTTACTCATCAACACTAACATGGTATCAAAGCTTCATATTTGTTTTCCACTGTCCTCTTCCTGAGAGATTCGACCGTGTTTGTCAGATCTGTAGTTTTAGAAGGTTTTCTGTTGAATTTGGGGGGCTCCTCTTTCTGGTCATCTTGACTTCAAATGGACCTCATAGTTGTGTTCAAAGCATCTAAGAACCCCTAGATCCATATAAAATTTGTCCAATTTGGACAAAGTTGGAATCTGTGGCAATTATTTTTTTGTAACAAGCCTCAACATGAATCCCGAGGGAGTCACTAGTTTTTCGTGCACTTTGGGCCCAAACAAACCTCACCATTAAGCTCACAAAGCCCAAAAACCTCTATTTCCATATAGGACACATCAAATTTGGACGTCGCTACATTTTGAGGCAATTTTTTTTGCATACTAGGCCATACGCCCTACAATGTAAATCAAGGCAAAAATTGTACCACACTAGCACACAAATTGAGGAAAAAATTATACTTCCTAGCAAACAAATTGAGACAAAAATTGTACTACCCTGGCATGTAAATCGAGGCAAATATTTACTATCTTGGCACACAAATCGAGATAAAATCCATACCGTCTGGCACACATCTAGAGGTGCGCATGCTATTTTAATTTTTTTTCTTTTGGCCATCAAATTTAAGCCCATCATTTGATGATGTCAGCATGCATCATCATCATTTGCACCATTTTTGGGCCCTCCAGCGCAGTAGTTGGTATTTTGCTCATAACTTGAGCATACGGTGTCGAAATTGGGCAAACGAGATATCGTCAAAAATCTAGTTTCGATCTCTATCCAAGTTTGAAGGTTTGAATTTTTTATTTTTTCTTTTTTATGGTTTTTTTTACTGTCAAATCCAGATTTTCAATTTTGCACTCTAGGAGCTCTATCTTGCGCATCCGAACTCCGTTTTGGGAAAATGATATATCATTGGAAAGCTTGTTCAGAGAGCTTTCCATTGTTATGAGTCATTTTTTCTAGACTCTAATTTAGGTATATTTTATTTAGTTTCTTGCATTTTTGCAATGTGGTGGATATCTTGGATGTTACAGGTCCTAGGATCTCTTCCCTTTGAGGGATGACTCATCTTAGGTTGTTCTTTTGTTTCATCAGCCTTTTCTCTTCTTTGAGGAGTGTATACTTCACTTTCGTAGCATTCTTTTATGCACACGCATTGAGATAAAGTGTCATTTTATTGCATGTATGTGATCTTGCACATGTTTGTGCTCTATGTACTTGCACTCCATTATAAAGTGCCAGGGGGTTTGATGTTTGCCTTTGTTTGTCATCTACTTTTTTCATGTGAGCGTTCCTCCAATGACATTAACCTCATGTATCTTTATTTGTGTTTGTACTCTCTCTACACCTTCGATGTTTCAGATTCATTTTCATCATGCAGTTCATATTGGATGATCTTTTTAGTATACTTGTCATTACTCCCTTGTCAGCATTATGAGGGGGTTTCTATTGTTGGTTCTACTACTTCCTTGGTTTGATAGTGTGAGTAATGTATGCAATATTTGATTCTATGTACTAGGCAGATGCAGTGATTGGGTACCTATGCATTCTGGTGAGATGAATCATTTACCATATGGACACTCTTTTCTTTCCTATTTTTTGGACACACTCTTCCAACTTTGATTGATCAACTCTTCAAACTTTTGGTGTTTTTATGCCATTTGTATTTTTGAGTTCAGGTGTTTGCCTTTGTTTCCTCCTAATTTGAGTAGTGTCATTTGAGGGCACTTGTGCAGATTATAGTATTCTATATCTTCCACTTCATTTGTTTGCCTTTATTTTCCTTCTGATTCGAGTAGTAACATTTCAGGGCACTCATGCATATTTTAGTCTTCTCTACTTGGTCATATTTCAGTGGAGGATCTTTAGATCATCAGTAACTTCTTGATAGCGTTTGCAGCTTCTTTCTTCAGTGATGTTCTACATGTTCATCCTTGTTTCTATTTTTTGGAAGATTCTTCAGTCCTTCAGACTAGTCTTTGTCTCTTTTTGGAGTAAAGTTTTTCCCATGTGGTTTTCTCTATTTCTCCATTTTATAGAGACTCTCTTTTGTACTTGGGTACCTGATCAAGCCTTTGTTGTTGGGACCCATTTGCTTTCAGTAGTTCTTTCTAGGTTTTTAGCTTCTCCCAAAGTTTATCTTAAGGGGGGTGTTAGAGTAATAAAGTGTTTCTTATTAATTAAATCATGTTTGATTTAATTACTAAGTCACTTATTATCTCTTTATGCTTAAGCTAAACTTTAGGCATATAATAATTAATTGCTTTATTAATTATTATTGTGCAACCTAGGTTTTACCTTTTTAGGTTTTTAGATCTCCTTTTATAAGGATTGATCTCCTTAGTATTAATAACAAATTATTCATTATTGAATTGAAACTTTTATTTTTGCACATCAAGAATGATTTCTCCTCTCTTGTGGATCAATGCGATCAAGCCTCCATAACTTCTTGCTTCTTCTCTCTCTTTCTGTGACAGGTGTTTACATGTAGGTGTTCTTCGGAGCTATGGGTTGTTTACTCATCATCACCAATAGAAAATAGTGGTTCACAGATGAGTTACTAAACTCCAATATAGAAGAAAATGAGCAAGGGTATTGGGAGTAGAGAAAACCAAATGAAATATTTAAATTATTTACAAAATAAATACTCCTCATTTGGCATGGAATAAGAGTCTGAATAATTCCAAAGGAAATCAACAAATCTTATTGTTGGATAGCATTAGAATAAGGAAAAAAGGAACCTAGAAGTTGGGTGCGATCTAATAGATTTCGAAACATCACAAAGTTTTAAAATTAGATCATATGAACAAGTGCCCCTACCCATAGTAAACATATTAGGTAATGTTTTTTAAAAACATTAAAAAAGAGACTTTTAGCTTCCCACTCTTATCCTCAATTAGAATTTAGCAATCATAATTTTACAAAAATTAAACATTAACACCATATCTCTCCCATGAGTCTTGATCTACCTATATCAAAATAATAATCATACTAATAGTTATCTTGATAAACCTTCAATTCTTATAACAAATCCATGTTACTAACATATGTCCATTTTTGTTTGGTATTGACAAACCAAATTCAAATTTTGTTCAACCGAAACAAAAAAGTCAAAATGGATTTTGGTGTGTTTGGCAAGGTAGAAAATGCATTATTTTCCACATTGCCACTTTTTGGCCTCTTGCGATCTTGCACATACCCATATATATACAATATTTAGTGTTACTTAACATTTCATTTATGTTTTTGTGTATTCAAGTATGAAAAACACTACACAATTTTGAGCTTCTCATTGGGTGAGCAGTAGATTTTTTTAAGAGATTTGTTTAAAATAAAGATAGGTAAAAATAAGACCCAATCTTTGTTTTTGGGATCACTCAAGTTGTAGGTTTATTTGAGACCCTATGCATTCAATATTTGGTACCTTAACTATAAAAAGGAAAATAAAAAATGTTAGACGACAAGTTATCTGATTTTGTATTATTTATTTGATATTTGTAAAGATTTTCATTTGTGGATTAGTGTACATGGGTTTGCAACTTTTGTTGGAGTTTCTCTTAGAAAGCTTAGGCCAATCCTTTGAGTGTAGAATACTATTGTTTTAATTTTCATTTAATATCCATCATCTAGAGTAACATGACATGGAAAACAAATCTTCTCATTTATAGTCAATCATAAAAATAAATGTTGTTTTTTTGTACTCCTAAATTTGATATGAAAAGTTCACTGTTAGTGAAAAAATTACATTCCTAGAAAGGATAAGTTCATCAAAGTGCTTTCTTTCATATTCACGTGTTATTTTCATTTGTTCATATTTCTTGTATGTTTTGCAAATGTGGGCTTGCATTTATACAAGACAACTACCTAAATAACATTAACTACCATGTAACTGTGTAATGGTCAACAACTAAGTGCTTCTTGTACTATGCCAATATTCAACTCTCCGTGAATGATTTTCTTAATGATTAAAAAATCCTCAAACTCTTTATATACTCCTGCTATTGGTGTTCTTTTGAGCATTTTTCTTAACATTTAATCCAATATCATTTTTTTGTTTTCTACAAAGCTTTCATGTACTCCAACTATTGATATACTTATAAATTGACAAGATCCCCAACTTCAAACTCCTAATGAAAATATTTTTATTTTTAATGTGGTAAAAGGAGCTATATTTTATTATATATTTTCATCTATCTAATTTGATATATCATACATGAGCTCTCCACCAAGCCAACATTAGGAAGGATGCATATTATAGCTTGTAATTTTAAATTTTTTGCAAAACCTCTTTACAACTTTATTAGATGTTATGTAAGTTTGTACAAAAATAAGAAAATTTATCATTTCAAATTTCCACTTTTTATTTTAAAATTAAAAAGCACCTATCAACTCATACTTGCATGGAAAAAAGTGTATGACTACTTGTTTATCTATTCTATTGGAACAACACTTTTAAATATCAACTCTTTCACTCCAAAGCTTTAGAAGGAAGCACAAAATGTGGGAGAGGGACACAATTTATCTAAGTGCTAAAAATAATATTCCATGTAATATTCTTAATATACATAGGATAGATAAATTCATTGGAAGTTCTCTTTGTGAACTCCACACTGCCATGCATTTAAGTTGCAATTATAATTTGACGATCACCTATCTGTATATATAATTAATTTATGAAGAATTTTATATTAAATATTTAATATTAAAATAGTTTTGTAAGATCTATTGATCGTTCATATTAAACATAGAAAAATGAAAATTTCTTTTTAATGAAATATAGAAAATAGTTTATATATTATTTTAAAATGCAATATTATATATGATTTAATTGAATTAACATTTTTCATAAAAATCATATTTTTTGAAAATATCAACAAGGAATAAAAAAATATAATATATGCCTTCCAGATATAGTTTACTTATGTTTATTAGAAAAATGAACTATTTTATTTTATTAACTTAAAATTGAGATAAAATAATTAATGATACATTAAACATAAAATAAGTTAAAAAATAATTATTAAAGATTGCCAGCTCTTTTTGACTTTGTATTCTTCTATATATGATATCTATTTTGTTCCAATATACATATTTTTCTTGAGGTGCATTTAAAGGTGTACATAAGACAACAACAAGAAGATGTGAACCAAATTCATTAGAGTAAATTCTTGTCCTTTTATATACTAATGAACATTTCTAAACTTTCTTTGACAAAGTTAGGATAGCTAGCACAAGTTTCACAAGTCTTACTATGACCTCTTTGGATAACCATCTAATTCTATGGGCCTACAAAACATAAAATATCAATTTGTATAGTTCGAAGAAAAAACATCAAGCTTATTATTTCTTTTTGGTGAATTTTAAATTCATGAATGCACTTTATTTTCTATTTTTCAATAGATAAAAACACAAGTATCCTTTTAGAAGCATATACTATTCTTAGACACTCACAAGGAGTTACACAATGCATTGAAATAAAATTTAAAATATTATATTTTGAAAGAAACACATCCAATTTCAAGTCAATATTTTGCAAAATTATCCCATGTGTGATATAATAAGAAGGAATCAAGAGTTTTATTCCTTTAAAAGATAAAGATATGGAAATATCTCATTCAAGCAAACAATGAGAGTTTGAATATAGCCTTCTGTTAAATGTTGACAACTTCGTTAGGTTTCTTCAATTCAAGATTTTATAGTATGCTTCCCTGTACTCCCATGCTTAAATCCCTTACTTGTGGAATATATATTGTAGTTCATGACTATCAAGGAAATCATCTTCTTTGATTTTTGTATATCAAAATCGAGAATCAATTAAGAATTTTTAAAGATAAACTTTGTACCTTTTCTCAAAAAACTATTATATAAATATCTTTTTGTTGCATCAGGAACAAAACCAATAATTGTAATCTCTACATTTTATTTTTGGAAAATCTTATTCAACTTAGTTCACCTAAGACATTAGCTAGCATATGTAAACAAAATTGAATAGAGTAAATCCTTGTCCTTCTATATAATGGCAAACACACTTATTAACTTTTTTTAACAAAGTTGAGATTGTTACTCCTAAGAGCATTAATGGTTGTCATTGTTGGATTAGGAGAGATAGGTTACTGAGAGGGGAGGGGTGAATCAGTGACCACAAAAACTTTAACTCATAAACCTTTTAGATCTAGAATAGTAAACAGTAGTAACCTTGCAAAATAACTTGTATCTAATGCATGCATCATTCATCCATTCAACTTGTAAAAGAAAATAACATGAAATCAACAATATAACAGTCCCATCACACAAGTATTTTGGTAATGCAGAAACCCTTGTTAGAAGGTAAAAACTGCGGTGGGGATGACACCCACAAATTCTTCACTACTGCAGATAGAAAAGGTTTGCCTGTTAGGGCTACAAGTTTTGATCACTTCTAGTGATCTTAACCTGTTAGTAGTAACATATTAGATCAACTAGATCCACCTAGTGATAGGATTTAAACAACACTACTCGAGTGTGCACTCGGTTAAGAGATTTACAAAAGACTGTTAGGTCTACTATGTTAGGAGATTTTACCAAAACTCTATCACAATGATTAGAAAGAAATAGGTAATTATCTGCTAATGACAAATCAACTTGTCTGATACAGATCAATAAAGTACTGATTATATATCACCTTATACTGTGTAGATCTCTGCTCTGAGCTGATCAGTTAGCTTGATTCTGATTCTTCCTTAATCTGATAAACTCTGAATACTATTCTGCTCTATCAATTGATAATCTTGAAGGTTGGCTAATGCTTCAATTGCTTCTTCACTCATACATCAGTTCACATAAAAAATGATGTAACATACCAAATATATAGCATACTATTTTATGTTGCTTATAAAATTAGGTTTCCATATCTTAGACAAAACCCTAAGATCTACGGTGTACAAAAATAACCTAGATCAAACCAATTACATAAGATCTTCATTGCATTTAATGAATATCTCATCAATAAAGTTTCCTCGATCTTGGTAAAATGTTTTCTAATCTGTTGTAACTGTTTGCATAGATAAATGTGCCATTTATAATTCCTATGTCATTTCTTGTGATCCTTAGGAAATAATGTATAAACTACTTGGTATTCATTTTGATGCTCAGTGTTTACTATTGCTCGGTATCGGTGTCTACTGATGCTTAGTAAACTATCTGATGCTCGGTCTCTACACTTAACCAACTAGCCTGTTTTGCTTACAGTTACCGACTGGGTTCATATATGTAACTGACCGATATCAATGACTGCCTTTGATACTAATGACAACCATTAATGCTCAATTAGAGATAACAATCTCCCCCTTTGGCATTAGTATCAAAACCTTAATGTATAGAGACAAAATTTCTCAAAACTTATATCTCCACCATAGACATATACTTAACAAAATTTATAAACTCCCCCTCGGTGCATGCTTCCGGTAATGTGTAGTATATTTAGCATCTATGTACATATTTGGTGTATACATTGATTTCCCCCTTTTTGATAATAATGCCAAATACAAAAATGTATACTTACAACTTGTCAAAAATGTGCTGATGGGTTTTCTTCAGTGACTCCAAGAGGTTTTCCCATTCCTCTTTCAAGTTGGTGAGAGCAATGTGCTCAAGACCGACTTGTGCATGCATATCAATTATGTTTTCCAACATAGAAATCTCTAGTGTTGCAACAAGCATTTGTGCCTTGACTATATGCTTCTCAAAGATTTTCAGGTAGGGAAGCAACTCGGTTTGCAATTCTGTGACTTGTTCATCGATGTTCTCTTCTTGTTTCCTGAGATCTGCTATCAACTACTTGAGTCCCTGAACTTGGAGTATGTGCTTAGCAATAGCTTGTGGCTCAGTTGTAGCTGTGAGTGCACTTGCTTTGATTTCAGCTTCAAATTGTTTTATCTTTTCACTGATCTCAGTAGTGAATGTTTCCACAGTGCATAGCTTATATACAAGATTTGATAGATTAATTTTGTAACAGACTAAATTTTAGTTATTACCTCTGAAAGCTTAAACTTGTTGATTGCCACTTCTTGGCTTATTCTTTCAGCTAATGTAACTTGTATCTTAGACTCTTCAATTCTTTTGTTAGCATCAACATCTGAGGCATTGATTCCTTCCACAAGAGTAGCAAGTTGGTCCATAATCGGTGTGTCCTCATCTACATGTATCTTGGGGATGACCTGTTGTAAGATATCTCTTACATTTTCTAATATCTCCTTGCTCTTACTCTCTTGTCTCAATTTTTCTTATGCTACTTTCCTGGTACATAATTCCCCATATTTTCTAAGTTCCTTAGGGTTAAGGGTCCTCAGGTCACACTTGGGTATAACAATGACTTCATCTAGGGTGACCGACCCTTTTCCTTTATTCTTCTAATTTTTCTTCTCAGGCTCTGATGGAATTACTATAATAGCCTTTTCATCTATTTCCCTTGGTGTATTCTACCCTGTAGACACATTATCATCCTTTTTCTTCTCCTCGGTAACTTGTGTGTCGGTTGACTGAGATAGAGCCTCTGAAGTTGTGTCTGGTGGGGTTGCCTTTATTGCTTTATGTTCTTCTTTTCCACTAGTTTCTTATTTATTGGCCTCCTTTTCTTCAGGCTTATTTGTCTCTGTCGGAGGTTCATTTCTTGATTCCCCTATTGTGTCTTATGGTTGCTCAGGGATAGAGCCTTTGGGTTGTTCCTTTGAAAAAATGTTTACAACTTCAAAAAGAACTGGAAGCACACCTAGTGAAGATGTGAATGCACACTCGGTAAGTAGTGCTTCATCTTGTGCATGTACAGGTTCAATGTTCACATCCTCATCATTGTTCCTATCATCAGGATCACCATTTGTGATGTCCTGAATGAGTACATCATTGTCATCTTTTTCTTTAATCTGGATCTCTGCAAGATCTGGTGCATGTTGTGAACTATCATGAATTTCCTATACAACTGTATTATCAATTACCTCAGTAAGTGATATATCTACTGCCTGTGTCTCTTGTACAACATCATCCCTAATAAAAATTCTTTTACCTTTAGACTTGAGTCTCTTCTTAGATAGATTTTGAAATGCAATTTTCTCCTTTTGTTCTTTCATAGCAAGAAGAGATGTCCAGATGAGTTGACTAGACTCATCAAGATCTGCAAGGTTCTCATCTAGTACTTGCATAGCTCAATTTTTTATTTGAAATCTCTGCATTGATTATTCCATTAGTTCTTTTATCTCATCCAGAGATAGATTTGGTGCTACCAATGCTAAGAGTTGTTCTCTCATCTTCTTCTTGGTATCTAGTGCATATGCCCATTTCTGGTTTATCCTTTCTTCTAGTACAACTGGGAGTTGTGAAGTAAACTCTATAGGAACTTTTTTGAAGCATATCATCATCTGAATGATAGCTTCCTCAATTGTGCTTTGATCTTCATTTAATAAGTTGTCAAATCTTTTAAGTTTTGAATTTGAGAGATCTCCATTCTCTATTATGTCCTTAGCAACTTCATCAATTGAGTGCTTCTTGTTGCTTACTACCTTGAATTGACCTTGATTATTTTCATCTTCTTCATCCTCTAGATCTTTACATCTTATCAATTTCCTTCTCTTCTTTAGTGGTTATGATGCCTTCTTGGGTCCTTTCTTAACATAGGTCTTTGTCGGTGTGGCAACCTTTCTTTTTGTTACCTTTATTGCTACCTTTTTATTTGGTGGTGAAGTTACAATTGATGACCTTGTGTGTGCACCTATTTGCACTGGCAACTGCCTCTTCCTTGGAGCTTTAGTAGGAGGAACTGGTGTAGCTTCTTGTTCTTCTTTAGATTTGGTCTCCTCACTATTATATGGTTTGTCAGCCAAGATTAACTGACCTTCAGTTGTAGTTTCAACTGGTGACTCCTTAGATGAGTCAGATACATCTCCAAACTTCTCAGATAGAAATTTATTGATTTTCTTTGATTTCCTTGTCATTTTACCAATGACCAGATTAGTTTTTATTCTTGACTTTGCTTCCTCAAAGGTTCCAAACCTTTCAGCCTTTTTGTCTTTCGGTAATGCTAGCAGTTCCTATATTAATTTCAATCCAAAATCATGATCCATCTCATAGCCCATTAGTGCTAGCCATTTCATCCTTGGTTCTACTACTTTTATCACGGTGTGATCAGTGTCTACTAGAAAACATATGTCCATCTCAAACTTCTCTACTAGTGAACTCGAAATCCTACTTCTCAGATTCATCTTTACTTTAAAATCCTCAAAATAACTATCTATCACATTTTCAGCTTTACCTCCCAGATCTTTCATAATATCAAAAATTTGCAAATTGATTGGTGTGTTGGTAGGCCATGATGTATTACTAACAGAGGGAAAGAACTTTTGTAGATAGTAAAACAAACATACTAGGAGTGATCCAAACTTATAGGTATTGGACTTTTGTGTCTTGATTATCTTCATGTTTTCCTCAACCTGTCTCAGTAGTAGCTCGGCTAGGTCTATCTCATGACCCTTCTTTATCATTTTATGAGCCATGTCGATTGCACTACAGGGTACATTGTTTGATCTTCTTGACTGAAATATTTTGTTCCCAATGACATGTGTTGCAAACTTAACTTTGGGATCCACAATTGTTGAAATCTTCAGTGCTCTTCTGTCCCATGCCGTGCCAGTATTTTTCTCTACATTGGCTCATGATGAACTTATGAATGCTTTGGCTTTGTCAGTAGTAGGGTAACTTGCAACCCTGCTAATCATTCCTTTTGTAACCTTGATTGGTCTGTCTAGCCAGAATGTGCCCTCATGATAGCGGCTCAACACAACCCTAATCCATTCATTCTTAAAGTTCTTCAGGAAATTTAGGGCATTGGTAAGACCAAATGTCTCTACCAATTTGTGCTCTAGTTTTAGCTTTATATCTTTATCACAAAGAGCCTGATACATAACATACTTATTGAAATCACCAATTTCTCCAATTTTACAGTGAATGTATGATCGTATGTCTTTGGTTAACAAAACCCTAGGTGGGATGCTTGAAAAAGCTCCCGCTAAATCTGTTTTACTTGCAACTTCTGGGTGTAACTTATAATGAGGTTCCTTGTAGCTTGCTGACACAATTAAATTAACTTCCTCTTCCACAACTTTAGAAGAACTCACAGTAGATGCCATTTCAACAAACTAGGTTTTCAGTAAGTATGAAGAATATGCTCGATAGGGTTTCAACTTACTTGTAATGTATCAAAGATTGTGCTCAGTTCGATTTGCAACTTCTTGAATTAGCTTGAAAGATTCTTGCTCGAACTTGCTTTGTGAAATTTTAACTCTTTGAAAATCACACTATGAAAAATGAACTCTGTCTTCCATGTATTTATAGAATCTTCTATATTCCCGCTCAAAAATTTATTCATTAAATGCTTGACCTACTTTTTGGTTCATGACAACTGTTAGCTCGGTGATGAGTACAAACTTTCATCAGCTCAATTAACACATGACTTCTTTGCTCCGTTGATACTTATACTCGGTTAACCTTGAATAGTAATTACCAACGGGTAACCATTGCTCGGTCTAACTTTTATCAACTATGCAACTTTGTTAGCTCAAAACATATACACCACAATGCATCTTTATTCATGCAAATTTGGTATGTGCACAACATTTATACAAAATTGAATGTAAAATATGAACATTTTGAAATGACAGTCCCATACACACCTATATCACCTTAGGTGGAGGTACTGATGTCACCCAATCCAGTGGACGAGGTTTCACCAAAAACATTACTTGACTCAGCATTCTCATTAGATGCCTTTCTCCACATAGTGTTCCTTATCTTCATGATATCTGCAATAGTGTTTCCACTCTCAAATACATGACCTTCTTCTAGTGCTTGGTCTCTGTAGTCCTTGCTTAGATGACTGACCTTATGACAATGCATACATTCCATTCCAGTGCTTGTCCAGCTTCTTGATTGTCTAGCCCATCTTTTCCTATTACAGTTTGCAACAATGTGCCCATATCTACCACATGCAACATAGTTAGCCCATGTGTTGTAATCCCAAACATAAGAATTACCTTGTCTCTTTGGTTGATAAGGCTTACGTTGTGTCTTTTGCTTAGGTGTCCAGACCTGCTTCATTTTTGCCTTACACTCTCGTGCATTGTGTCCATGTTTAATACAAGTGTAACATAATTTATCCATGGTAGGATTGTTAGCATTATTGTTCAGTTTAGCTCTACACTCATAATCTTGGTGACCATACTTTCCATAATAATAGCAATAACCATTAAACTTAGGAGTGATAGGAGGTTTACCTTGTGCTTTGCTTCTACACACATTTGAAGTATGTCCTAGTTTTCCATAGTGATAACATGACAAAGTCTTCAGCCTTTGACTTTGACTATTGTTAACTTGTTTAGCTTGTTGTGATGATTCTTCTTCACCAGTATAGCCTAAACTAGCTTTGCTTCCAAATCTTCTTTGATTACTTAGAAAATCATCAATCTTTTCAGAACTATTCTTAGCCAATTTCTTCATTTCATTGTGTTGCTATTGTGTTTTCACTTCATTTCTCAACTTCTCATTCTCTTCTCTAAGTCTTGCAACTTCTTCAAGTATTCTTGACAATTCTGCATTCACTCAGTTGACTTCTTGATTCACAACCACCACCTGATTGGATGTTTGAAAATGGTGATCAGTGAGTCTCTGTATCTCACTTTCTTTAGCTTGAAGTTGTTCAGTTATCTGTCTTTGGTCTTCAATAGCTAGATTCCTATCTTGTTCATCTTGTCTAGCATTGTTCATTATTTCTACCATTCTCACCATATGAGATTCCTAACCGATTTGCAGAGCTTTCACTTGTTCAGTTAAGTAAAGGTTATTGTCAGAAAAATCAGAGATTATGCTTTCAAATCCACCAGAAACACTTCTAGAACTAGATCCAATATGATCAAATAAATCATCAATCACTTTTTCATGGTAGCCAATCTCATTTTGCAGAATAGCTAGGTTCTTTCTTTGAACCAACATTTTCTTCAATTCATCCTTAGCTTGCTTATATTGTTCCACAAACATCTGCAGCTAAATCTTCTAATTCTCTATTGTCTTATCTAACTTATACCTCTCCATGGCTAGATCTTTACCCTTTAGTGGTTAAAATGTTCAATAAGAGGACTGAGCTCTGATACCAATTGTTGGATTATGAGAGATAGGTTATTGAGAGGGGAGGGGTGAATCAGTGACCACAAAAACTTTAACTCATAAACCTTTCAGATCTAGAATAGTAAACAGTAGTAACCTTGCAAAATAACTTGTATCTAATGCATGTATCATTCATCAATTCAAATTTTAAAAGAAAATAACATGAAATCAACAATATAATAGTCCCATCACACAAGTATTTTGGTAATGCAGAAACCCTTGTTAGAAGGTAAAAACTGCAGTGGTGATGACACCCACAAATTCTTCACTACTACAGATAGAAAAGGTTTTCCTGTTAGGGCTACAAGTTTTGATCACTTCTGGTGATCTTACCCTGTTAGTAGTAACATATTAGATCAACTAGATCTACCTAGTGATAGGATTTAAACAACACTACTTGAGTGTGCACTCGATTAAGAGATTTACAAAAGACTGTTAGGTCTACTTTGTAAGGAGATTTTACCAAAACTCTATTACAATGATTAGAAAGCAATAGGTAATTATCTGCTAATGACAACTCAACTTGTCTGATATAGATCAATAAAGTACTGATTATATATCACCTGATACTGTGTAGATCTCTGCTAGCTCTGAACTAATCGGTTAGCCTGATTATGATTCTACCTTAATCTGATAAAGTTTGAATATTGTTTTGCTTTGTCAACTGATAATCTTGAAAGTTGGCTAATGCTTCAAGTGCTTCTTCCCTCATACATCAGTTCACATAAAAAATGATGTAACATACAAAATATATAGCATACTGCTTTATGCCTCTTATAAAATTAGGTTTCCATATCTTAGACAAAACCCTAAGATCTACGGTGTACAAAAATAACCTAGATCAAACCAATTACATAAGATCTTCATTGCATTTAATGAATATCTCATCAATAAAGTTTCATCGATCTTGGTAAAACATTTTCTAATCTGTTGTAACCATTTGCATAGATAAATGTGCCATTTATGATTCCTATGTCATCTCCTGTGATCCTCAGTAAATACTGTATAAACTACTCGGTATTCATTCTGATGCTTGGTGTTTACTATCACTCGGCATCGGTGTCTGCTAATGCTCAGTAAACTATCTGATGCTTGGTGTCTACACTTAACTGACTAGCCTATTTTTCTTACAGTTACCGACTAGGTTCATATATGTAACCGACCAATATCAATGACTGCCTTTAATACTAATGACAACCATTAATGCTCAATTAGAGATAATATTCATTAGTGTCATTCAATCATACAGTCGGTAAAGGAGACAAGACAAGTCAGTCGATCATCACACAAAGCCTAGACACCGAGCAGGATATAAGGAAAAATACTATACTAACTAAATATAGTTTTGATCGAGTACTCATACTGAGCCAAATGATTATCGAGTACCGAGCACAGTAGTCAGTGAGAATTCATATGTATCAAGCACCAGTTAAGTATCGAGTGATGAATGCAATATATACCGAGTGAAACAAGAAATAACATAGTAGTTTGTAATGGCACAAACTACAAGGAAAATGGTTTACACCAATTAGAAAATAATTTACCAACATCGAGATGAAATTAAATGTGGATGTAATCATTTAATAACTGATGATTCTAATGTAAAGATGATCTAGGTTATACATTTGAACTGTTGATCTTAGGTTTTCTAAGATAGTACATCTAAAGCCTAATTAGGTCAAATCAGTTTGATATAGATATTGCAAAGACGTCATTTTGACATGTATCACACATGAAGTAGCCACCATTGGGAGACATCTGAAGATCAAACAAGGTTAAAGTTTGAAGCATTGACAAAATATATAGTTTATCATAAATAGAAGGCTACTGAGAAGTAATCAGAGAAAAGAACAATCAAATTGAGGTGATAACAGATAAGTACATAACAGATTTGAAATCAGACAAGATTAGTTTCTATCTATAGATCAATTTCACTGTTACTCTTTAACCATTGTAGCAGACTTTAAATCTCTTAACAGAGTAGACTTGACAGTCTTTAAATGTAAATCTCTTAACTGAGTGTACACTTAATTGTGTTGCTAAAATCCTCTAACCAAATAGATCTAGCTGATCTTATTGTTACTCCTAATAGGGTAAGATCACCATAAGTGATCAAATCTTTGTATCCTTAACCGACAACTTTGTTACTGCAGTAGTGAAGCTTTGTGGGTTCCATCCCTACCACAATTTTTACCTTCTAACAAGGGTTTCTGTGATACCAAAATATATGTGATATGTGTATGAAGTTTCATGTTTGCATATTTTATTCGAGTACATGAATTTACATTTAAATTATGTAATTAGATGTATGGTGAATGCAAATGATATAGTTGGTTAATGATTTACATGTTTAAAAGGATTTAGTTTGAAAGTTTTTAAGGGTACTGATTCACCCATCCCCTCTTAGTACACACCTTTCCATAATTCCAAAAATTGGTATCAGAGCTAGTTCTCTTGTTAACGAAGTTTAATCATTGAAGAGAAAAGATCTTGAGGATGGAAAGGTATAAGCTTGAAAAGACTATTGAAAATAAAAAAATTGTAGATGTAGATCTTCATTGAACAATTCAAGGAATCCAAAGAAAAACTAAGAGAGTTATTGATCAAAAGGAAGGAAATGACATTTCGGTACAATGAGACTGATTATTTGGAAGAAGAGATAGACGATCCATTTGAAGGATCTAGATCTAGATTTGGAAGTGTATTTGATGCATTTGAAGGAACCATATCAGATCTATTTGAAAAGAATCAACACCTTACAGATCAAGTGAAAGCACTGCAAATCGGTCAAGAGACTCAAATGGTAAGAATGATTGATGTCATGAACAATGCAAGATAGGATGAACAAGAAAAGAATCTAGCTATTGAACGTAAAAGACAAATGACTAAAAAGATGGAAGAAAATGAATTTGAGATATTGAGACTTACTGAGCGCTAGTTTCAAAGAGGCAATTGAATGTCTTTGTATTAACTGAGTTGTGGTAGGTAAAGCATTTATTGTAAAACTTTGAGTGGGAAAAGGAATTTTAGGTATAAATATGCATTGAAGCAATTCATTTCTTCACACACCAAACCACAACGAACTAGAGCAATTTGAGTGAATTTGAGCTAAGATTTTTACGAGCATTTCACAGAGATTCAAGCAGATCATGAGCATGTTGTTATCATTCCAAGTAAGCTCTTAGTGAACTGAGTTATTTTCTTGAAGATTTCATGAATCCCTAAATTTGTTAAAATAATGGCATCCTCATCTAAGTCTAAAAAATCCAAGAGCGATAATGAAAAAAAAGCCACATTGATTAAGTCAGCAACATACGAAGAACCAAGATACAAATTGCACCCTAAGATTACTTCACAAGTTGATCAAACATGTGCATTTTTTAGCATACCACCTAGGGTTTTATTGGTTCAAGATATACGTGCTTATATTCACTGCAAGATAAGTGAAATCAAAGACTTTGAACTACAATCAACATACTAGGAGCTAAGCTAGATTGGAAAGCTCAAGGATGAGCATAAACACCTAGAGGTTAAAGGATTGAAAAATAACCTATATTTCCCAAGGAAGTTCAAGTCAAAATGGATTAGAGTTGTGCTTAGTCATTTTCATGAAGGAAAAATGTGGTTGGATGAACCGGTCAAAATAACAAAAACATTATTCACATGGTTATCGTTTACCCAACAAATGATAAGGAAAAGACCATAAGAAACCCATCGACAGAAGAGACCGAGAAACATGAGCTGAGTGGAATGGTAGAGGCATGAGGATCAACACCATCATTGATCCAGAAAAAATATTTGGAGCCTATGTTATTGGTTATAAGATTTTTCAATCAAGTAGGCCCAACAGTGTACCATGCAGAGTAGTGGACATAGCATGTAAAATTGTCAAGAAACATTTATAGTTAGACCTCATCGAGATACTGCTGAAGCAACTTGAGGAGAATATAAGGACTATCCATGTTGCAAAGACCAACACATGTAAGTTTGGTTCACTACTTGTTTGTACATTTTTCTAGTTGTAAAACTATTTCCCATCAGTTGGAAATGTGGAATGGGATGTCAACCAACCTGTCATCATCCAAATCAGTGAATCATCAAAAACTTAGGTCAAAATTTTGTGGCTATGATGGATGATTATTTTGGAAATTTTAAAGAGAGAATGCATAAAAGGAGCAGGATACCTGGACAATTAGTTGAAAAGCACAAGGAGGATATTTTTTTTCTAGTGGACACTGACACTACATCGATTAAGGCAATTAAGCCAAGAACTGCATGGCTAGCTCCAATGGGCTATGAACTTGATATTGACCGAGCCTCTAGGTCAATAAAGGCACTTTTGGCTGAGCCCAAAGACCCCAATGCTACTAGGTTCAGAACCTGTGAGGAAGCTAAACTGAGAATAAAAATGGACTTAGTCAGAGTGAAGGTTAGTAGAAAATCCAAGAAAATGATAGACACCTTAGCTAAGAAATTTGGTGAATAAGAAGAGGAAGCAATAGATAAGCCGATTGAAGAAGCAACCAAGGAACAACTTTTGATCGGTAACAACAAACATGCAATGGAGATCGAGTCAGACAATGAACTACAAGCTTCACTGGTGAAGGCCAAAGGGAAGATAAAATACGCGGAGACCCCTACACAAGCAAGGAAAAGATCCTCTACATCTATTTCTCCACTTTTGAAATGAGGAATAGAAAAAATTACATGACCTACTCCCACAAAGACATATCAAAAGAAGAAGAGAGGTGCACAAGCCCCCACTGAGAAACCTAAGAAGAGGAGAAAGCTTATCAAAAGTAATGATGATATTGAATCCAAAGAAGAAGATGATCAAAGTCAATTTAAAGTTATTGTAAATAAAAATTGATCAATTGATGAACTAGCAGAGAATATAAAGGAAACGGGTAGACTAGCTCACCCTAAGATGAATCAGTATGTACATATGTTGAAACTGAGGATCAAGAAAATATATAAGAGGCAATAATCTACATGATGATTAAGTTTAGAAGATTACTTGTGGAATTTTCAAACCATATTCCCAAGGCATTATATGAGAAGGTTTCGACAAGATAGACATATGCCTTGCATACTGAAAAGAAAATGAGGGAACACTCATTAATTTTGTCAATGCCTACTCTATTAGTTACCGAGATTGAAGACATGATGAAATAATATGTGAATAGATTTTTTATGAAAGCTAGAGCATTAAACATATTACAAGTAAAACTTTAATAAGTAGATGCAAACACCAAAGTTTTGTGGACTTAAATTTTGGAATCTAAGGCTAAAGTAGACAAAACTGCACTGGCAATAATCCATGAGAAAAATGTTAAAGGTAAAGAAAAATGGGTATAGTTAGATGATGCAGATATAGCTACTAAAGAGCCTATTCATATATTTGATACTAAAATACATTAAGATAATGAAACATATGTCGAAGACTTCTATCCAAAAGGATATATTGAAGAAGAAAAACATGACACTCCCAAGCAAGTATTAACAACTGGGAATGATGAAGTAACAAAAGAAGACATAACCAATGGAGATCCTAATGACGAAGCAAAGGATGATGAAGATATCATAATTTCGGTAGAAAACACTGAAGAAGAAAGACCTATTGAGGCAGCAACAGTAAACATATAAGGTAACTTACCAATATTGGGGCAAGCCATCGGTATGGCAACTCAAGGGAAACCTGAGGAATAGACACCCGAGCAATAGAAGGACACTACCGAAGGATAGGGTGAAGAAGGAAAGAAGGAGACAAATGAGCCTAAAATAAAAAGAGGCAGAAGAGAATAAAGAAATTGAAACTGAGACAAATACAAGGCCAAAAGCCCAAGGACCCCAGACCAAGGGAATAGTCAAAGGGAAAGATAAGGAAGAGAGTGTCTCAACCAAGCAAGAAAAGTTGAATCCAGAGACAAAATCTCTAGTACCTTATGGGAAATCTCCCACCTCAAGCACTCGGGAGAAAAAGAAAAAGAAGAAACATGATAAGGGTCCAGTCACTTTAGATGAGATTATTGAAATTCCTATATGTGACCCGAGAATGCTAGACCCAGAAGCACTAAGAAGATATGGATAACTATGCACAAGGAAGGCTACACAAGAGAAGCTAAGACAGGAAAGTGAGCATAAGCAATTCTTAGAGGATGTTAGAGAAATTTTGATGCAAGTAGTCCCTGATATCAATGTTGATGAGACAAATCCCATCATTGATCAACTTGCAACTCTAACCAGCCACATAAAATCTCTAAATATAGATGTTGAAAAGAGAATTGAAGAGAGAGCAGAGGTAAAGATACAACTCAAGCTAGCAGAGAGAATCAACTAGGAAGTGGTAGTAAACAAGGTCAAAATATCTAAGGTAATAACTGAGCTAGATGTTATTATTCAAAGGATTATTACAATTTTGCACAAGCTATTCACTATAGAATCTTTCACTACCGAGCGTAGTGAAAATATTAAGAAAGTAGATGAAGACTTGAAAGTTAGTGCAAATAGTTTGATAACCAAGACCAATGCATTTTATGAGCATTATGCTAAAGTTACACAAATCCAGCAGTTAAGACTAGACCCGAGGAAGGAAGAAGATAAAATAAGAGAACAAGTAACCTAGCTGCAAGCAGAGTTACTTCCCCACCTAAAGGTGATGCAAAAGCATGTGAACAAGGCAAAAGAGCTGGTTGCCACCCCTAAAATTTATGTTATAGAAAATATTTTTGATATGCATGCACAAGTCAGCTTAGAGAAGATTTTTCTAGAGAATCTCAAAGAGGAATGTGAAAACCTCTTGTCCACTCTTCAGAAAACCCATCAGAACATATTTGACAAATTGTAAGTCCATTTTTTGACATTAATTTCAAAAAAGGGGGAAAATATATGTATATATATTCTTGAATGTACTTCACACTGAGAGCATGTACAAAGGGGGAGTTCACACAATTACACATTTCTAGTGAAGTCCAAATTTTGTAGTCGGTACACAAATACATAATGTTTTTGATACTAATGCCAAAGGGGGAGAATGTTACTCCTATGAGTATTAATGGTTGTCATTAGTATCATTCATTCATACAGTCGGTAAAGGAGACAAGACAGGTTAAAAGGGGGAGAATGTTACTCCTAAGAGCATTAAAGGTTGTCATTAGTATCATTCAGTCATATAGTTGGTAAAGGAGACAAGACAAGTCATTCGGACATCACATAGAGCCTAGACACTGAGCAGGATACAAGATAGAATACTATACTAACTGAATACAATTTTGACCGAGGACTCATACCGAGCCAAATGATTACCGAGTACTGAGCACAGTAGTCACCAAGCATTCATATGTACTAGGCACCAATTAAATACCGAGTGAAATAGGAAATGACATAGCAGTTTGTAATGACATAAGCTACAAGGCAAATAGTTTATACCAATTAGAAAATGGTTTACCAAGATCGAGATGAAATTAAATGTGGATGTAATCATTCACTAACTGATGATTCCAATGTAAAGATGATCTAGGTTATTCATTTGAACCATTGATCTTAGGTTTTCTAAGATAATACCTAAACCCTAATTAGGTCAAATCAATTTGATATAAATATTGTAAAGATTTCATTTTGACATGTATCACACATGAAGTAGCTGCCATCGAGAGACATCTGAAGATCAAACAGGGTTAAAGTTTGAAGCATTGACAGAGTATATAGTTTATTAGAAACAAAAGACTACTGAGCAGTAATCAGAGAATAGATCAATCACATTGAGGTAATAACAGATAAGTACATAATAGATCTAAAATCAGGCAAGATCAGTTTCTATCTGTAGATCAATTTCACTGTTACTTTTTAACCATTGTAGAAACCTTTAAATCTCTTAACAGAGAAGACTTGACAGCATTTTTGTAAATCTCTTAGTCGAGTACACACTTAATTATGTTGCTAAAATCCTCTAACCAGGTAGATCTAGCTGATCTTATTGTTGCTCCTAACAGGGTAAGATCACCAGAAGTGATCAAATCTTTGTAGCCTTAACCAACAACTTTGTTACTGCAATAGTGAAGCTTTGTGGGTTCCATCCCCACCACAATTTTTACCTTCTAACAAGGGTTTCTACGACACCAAAATATATGTGTTATGTGTATGAAGTTTCATGTTTGCATATTTGATTAGATTACATGCATTTTCATTTCAGTTATGTTATTGGATATATGGTGAATGCAAATGATACAGTCGGTTAATGTTTTGCATGTTTACAAGGATTCAGTTTGAAAGTTTTTATGGGTACTGATTCACCCCTCCCCTCTCAATACACACCTTTCCATAATTCTAACAAAGAGAGCTAGCACAAGCTTCACAAATCACTTATCCTAGATGGACAACTCTTTAATTGTGTGGATTTATAAAATATTCAAACATTAATTTGCATAGTTCTTAGTGAATCATTAAGCTCATTATTTATTTTTGGTGAATTTATTTGTTGTCTATTTACATGCTATTTACTTACTTTATAATAAATCACAAATAAGACATTTTTGAAAGCATCTAATGCTGTTGGTGGTTCACAACAAGCTATACAATGTATTGAAATAAAATTTTTAGTGCTTTGTTCTAAAAGAGAAACAAATGCATTTTTGTTCACAACCATTACAAAAACCCCACTTATTGAGATAGCTATTAATTTTGTTAATGTTAATCCTCTATCATTTGTCAATTTATTGATATTGTTAATATTATTTAGAACACCAGAGGGGGGGTGAATCAGTTGTTCTTAGGTCCAGATGTACCAATTGAACTTTTAAACACTTCAACAAACTCAGATCTAATCACCAACACAACTCTATCTCTAAAGAACATATACCAAAAACATATAACATGCAGTCCACTGTCCAAAACTATTTATCTTGCAGAATATATAAACATACACACCAAAACATTCACACAAGTATAACACCAAGATTTATAGTGGAAACCCAATTTGGGAAAAACCACTTTGTAACATGTTACTGATATTTTCACTCTTTTAAAGTGAGCTCTGTGAAAAGCCAACCTTATTAAAGGTTTACAAACACACTGCTAGGTGTGACCCTATTAAAGGATTTAAACACTCTATCAAAAGTGACCTGGTTAAAGGATTTAAGTACATTCCATTAGAATGCCACCTTGATTAAAGGATTTAAACAATGACTATTAGGCCAACCTTGATTAAAGGATTTAGACTGATACAAGGTTAAAAAGTAGTAGTAATTTTTTATCTAAAAAACATACAACTCACTTTGCAAATAACAGATCCAATTCACACATATATGTTGATTTACTGAATGAGTTCCATTTCCATCTCCATCTCTGATCTGCTCAGAATTCTCTTCAAGAAATCACAACTCTAATCAACTCCTTCACCTTCAGCCTTCTTCTTAGACTTATCAGTCAATATCATCAACAATTCTAGCACACTCTGTAACCTCACACTTAGGTTTTCCTTTATACCTCTCCAAATAGGTAGATCCTTCTTTTTCCATTTAATCTCCTCTGTAGATCTTAGGTTAGGTCAGATTCATTAAATCCTTCCATCATTGAAGTTCTTCATCCTTCCTTCTAGAAACATTTTCAATCTCTTTATTGGATCCATAATAAAATGATTTACCATGCATTAAATTCTCCATACAATTAATTAATAAAGTCAACACGATTTACATAACCCAAGAATTCAACTATGTCAATAGGAAATATGAATTCTTCCTCCAAATGTAAATTAATGACACTCAGTCAATACTATGTTCATCTCCTTGGTCATCACTGCATAACTTGGTCATCTCTACAAACTATCTTCCTCAGCTAACATAGTCTTGCTCAGTAATTTCCTGTCGCTCGGCATAAACTGATGTTCGGTCAACACAAAATTTGCTCGGCATATACTGGTGCTCGGTGGACACTAATATCACTTGGCTTAAACTAGATTTCTTCACTTTTGCTCGATTAAGCCTACTTCTTCAATCTTTCTTCTTACTTAGATAAACAATACATTATCTTATCATAGTGCCAAATAATCAAGTACTCATTGAAGTATCAAATAACTCAACCTTTTCCTAGGTGCTATTGTTATCTCCCTTACCCTAATCCTTTTCATCAATCAATAGATATAGTACTTTCTTATATAGCAACTGTCTTACCAGTTAAGGTTTGACATTAATGACAATACAACAATTGCTTCAATTGAAGTTTCCAATAATCTCCCTCTTTGGCATTGATGGCAACACCACATGAATAACACATGATTTACCAACCAATCTAAAACTTTGTCATTGCATCATAAATATTTATAATATCCTTAGCTTCATTCTGATTCACAAAAACTTAGCCTTGCTTGACCATTTACATAGTTACTCTCTATGAATCTTTGATGTATCTCTCCCTCTGATTATCTGAATCTCTTCCTTTTTGATGTGTTTTCATTTGAATCTCTCCCTCTTTGACAATAATGTCAAAGCAGTATCTAGAACATACATCTCTCACATGTAGATGTCATCTTGTCAGTTCAGTATCAGTATTTCTCCCTCTGTCATCTTGCTTATGACTATTTATCAGCTTTGTTGTACTTTTCACAACTCTAGGCAACTCCTAAAGTGTGACCTATCTTGCATCAATTTGTTAGATACTTTGTGCAACACATTTGATGTAGTGATCCTAGCTTGACTAGGTAGCCTCAGTTAGGGGAAGCACCCCTAATTTACCTCTAAGATATTCATGAGCATCCTTAGGTAAAGATTTTGTGAATATTTCTACTAGTTGTTCCTTTGTGTTCACATATTCCATTCTCACTTCTTTATCTTATACCAATTCAATGAAGTAAAACACTAGGATTTATAGTGGAACCTCAATTTGGGAAAAACCACTTTGTAACATGTTACTGATATTTTCACTCTTCTAAAGTGAGCTTTGTGAAAAGCCACCCTTGTTAAAGGTTTTCAAACACACTGCTAGGTGTGACCCTGTTAAAGGATTTAAACACTCTATCAAAAGTGACATAGTTATAGGATTTAAGTACATTCCATTAGAATGCCACATTGATTAAAGGATTTAAACAATGACTGTTAGGTCAACTTGGATTAAAGGATTTAGACTAATACAATGGTTAGAAAGTAACAGTAGTTTCTGATCTAAAAAACATACAACTCACTTTGCAAATAACAGATCCAATTCACACATATATGCTGATTTACTAACTGAGTTCCATTTCCATCTCCATCTCTGATCTACTTAGAATTCACTTCAAGCAATCACAACTCTAATCAACTCCTTCACCTTCAGCCTTCTTCTTAGACTTATCAGTCAATAACATCAACAACTCTAGCACACTCTGTAACCTCACACTTAGGTTTTCCTTTATACCTCTCTAGATAGGTAGATCCTTCATTTGTCATTTAATCTCCTCCGTAGATCTTAGGTTAGGTCAGATTCATCAAATCCTTCTATCATTTAAGTTCTTCATCCTTCCTTCTAGAAACATCTTCGATCTCCTCATTGAATCCATAATAAAATGATTTACCATGCATTAAATTCTCCATACAATTAATGAATAAAGTCAACATGATTTACATAACCCAAGAATTCAACTATGTCGGCTGGAAATCTGAATTCTTCCTCCAAATGTAAATTACTGACACTCAGTCAATATTGTATTCATCTCCTCAGTCATCACTGCATAACTCGGTCATCTCTACAAACTGTCTTCCTCAACTAACACTGTCTTGCTCGGTAATTTCCTATCACTCGACATAAACTGATGTTCAGTCAACACTAAATTTGCTTGGCATATACTGATGCTTGGTCGACACTAACATCACTCGGCTTAAACTAGATTTCTTCACTTTTGTTTGATTAAGCCTACTTCTTCAGTCCTTCTTCTTACTCAGATAAACATTACATTATCTTATCATAGTGCCAAATAATCAAGTACTCATTGAAGTATCAAATAACTCAACCTTTCCCTAGGTGCTATTGTTATCTCCCTTTCCCTAATCCTTTTCGTCAATCAATAGATATAGTACTTTCTTAGATAGCAACTGTCTTACCAGTTAAGGTTTGACATCAATGACAATACAACAATTGCTTCAATTGTAGTTTCCAACAGATATAATCATATATAGGTTTCTATTTTCCATTTGGCATATCTATGATTTTCCTAAATATAGAAATGAGTGTCACCTAACCATCTATAGTTAAAAATGTTGCTCCAAACTTTGATGAGTTCTTCTATCAACCATTAGTGAGAAAAAAAAAACTGTCAAACTTTTCTTTTATTTGAATTTTCTCAAGATATTTTGATATGTAGTAAAGAAAATCATTTGTAGCCTTATACTTTTTGTATGCAAAGTAGTCTCAAGATACATTGGCATATTAGGAGTTTTTACATCCATGACTTTTTTTTATATTTTTTCATACTTAATCTATAGACAAGTTCTTCTAATAAACAAAATAAACTATGTTCATGTTGTAATGATTACTCTTTCCTTATTCAATTTTCAATCTTTCGTCTTCCTTGAGCATCTTAATATTTCATATATCTTTCATGAGTGACAAAAGCATCACTTGTAAATTGATGCATCCATCTGTTATGTTAAGAATCATCTTCCACCTACCTTTTAAATCCTATGACATGGTTCCAACATCCCTAAAAGGTTTCCTAAGGTACTTAAGGCATTTTAAGAACATTTAGTCCATGTTTGTAATACATTCATAAGGGGTAGTGGACTCCATTAGCATGGATAAAGGTGGATTGTGCACACATTTATGTAACGTAGTTTTACCACATGTAGATACTTAGAATGAGATAATTAATGACATGGGAAATGAACAAATGAGAGAAATTTGGACTTCTCCACCATAAACATTGTAATGTGAATTTAAGATAGTTTTATTTCATTGCAAGATAAATTCATTATAATTTACATGTAAGCATTCATATGGTCATATACTGACAATTTCAAATACATAGGCATATCATCTCTTCCACATTTAGTGACATGCTTATATAATTGAAAAAGATAATAAAAAATAACATACAATAATATAGCTCAAATATACTAATCATTGTTGGTGCAACTAGATGAAGAAATTACTCTTATTAATTAAGAAAGTAAATAAACTACAGAAATGACCAAATTCTAGCTCCAAATGTGAGGAAGGCTCCATACAAACTACCAGAATGTTGAACATAACCTACAATGCTAGGCATAACTGAACATGTTAATATCAAACTCAATATTTAGTATGTTTGGAAGTAGAAACGATTTCTTTTTAAGTATTGGAAAATCTATATATAAATCGAGGAACCACACCATACTTCTAGCAAGAGACACCTAACCTAGACAAATACTCATCTTACTTGTATAGATTACATACCTAACTCTACCACACACTCACTTAGACATTACAAAACTCAACTCTGAATGTAAAAAGTATTTGTGGGGTCTGATGTTTCTCAACATCTCCACCACTTCTCTCATGGAGGGCCTTTCTTCTACCTTCTCCTCTGTACGTTTCAGGCCAATTTTGATTAAGCCCACCATGTCTCATGTGGCGGTCGATTCCATTGCTTCATCTCTAAGAGAAGGTCCCCATGCGGCTTCTAAGCTTATTTTGGCTAGCAGTTGCTGCTCAACATTTCTAGAAGCAATTCGTGGAGCTGGTGGCCCTGTGATTACTGATTTTCACTTCTTATTTCTTAGCAGACATCCAAAATAGAAAGTTTAAATGAAATTCTGATAAAAAAATTTGTAGATAGGTGTTTTGAGAAAAATTAGGAGACAATAAAAGAGATGGAAAATATCTTGTGGAACCATATGTCATTTTCTCAATAAGCAGTGGCTACTTATTCTAGGCCCTCCCTTTTTTCAAAGCTTATTTTTAAATGTTAAGCAGTGGCTGCTCCACAAAAGTAGGGATAGATTCCAAATTATCCCTTACCCATTATTTTAAAATGACATGGGAACACTCCAACTGCTTAAATTTAAGCACAAATTGCACTTAAGCAGCCACATGGGGACATGGGGTAAGCCCTTCATCAATCACCACATCTTCCCTTCCACAATGTGATTTTACCCAATGTCCATTCCTTCTGCAAAACTTGAATCCACTGCACTTTTCCTCGTTATTAATTATATATAAGAAAACCTTATTTAAATATTGACTTGAACGCGTGTTATATTATAAACTACATCTTCTCTCAACATATTTCACATTCATATAAATATTCTTCTATATTTAACAAATCTTGATTTATGTCATCTTCTTTCTAATGATTCACTAGGTGACTCACCTAAATTATAAATAATAGACTCCTTTTCAAAAAGTTCTTATAATTAATGCTCTCTTGCTCACATTTAAGTTCCTGAAACAATTGTAATCTTACATATACAAAATAGTATATTATTCCTCTTATTTATGTTTCTTGTTCTTTAATCCAAGTAGTGCATTCACTATTATCATATACTGCCCTCATCTAAATTGTGGCATGTTGATTCTTTGAGGTAATTTCAACACGAGATAAAAGCCACTGAATGAGAATGAGCTCATTTGGATCCAAAGAGCATTAAAATAATCATTTTTAAGAGCATCTTACAAGATAATACCTATAACTTTTTAAAGGAAACTAATTTTTAATATCCAACTTTCGGTAGACAAATATCTTGATTATGCTATTACAATGTGAAATAACCCAAATACAAAATAAAGCAGTACTGTTGCAATGTGAAATTACCAAGGAATAACGCCACTTAGATTATTGTGCGCTAAACTGAGATTCCTCAAGCTCTGACATTGAACAATCTCTGGAGGAATCTTCCCTTCCAACTGATTATTTCCCATGGCTAGCATCTCCAATCGCCCTGAGGAGCAAAGAGCTAGAGGTATTGTCCCCGTGAGCTGGTTACCCGTTAGATGAATTCTTGTGAAATTGTTCTTGGCACCCAATTCTGAAGGTATCATGCCTGATAGCTGGTTATTGTACAAAAATAGGTTTTGTAAATGTGTTAGATTGCAAATGTTTGGCGATATGCTTCCTATGAGACTGTTGTTGTAGAGATACAGTGACCGTAAGCTCCTTGCCTTGAAGAAATGGGGAGGAATTGGGCCATGTAATGAATTGCGGATAAGAACAAAACATGTAAATGCTCCAGTCGACCCAATTCAGGGGGAATGAGCCCCTCAAGTTTGTTTATATTCAAGTTGAGCTCCTCCAGAAGACTGCGATTCCCAATCTCTGTCGGGATGCCACCAGAGAGGAAGTTTTGGTTCAATAGAGCTGCTCCAAGAATTGCAACGATCCAAGCGAGGGTAGTACGCAACCTGTTAGTTGATTTTGAGTGGCAAAAATGATGGTAAGATTGCTGCACTTGCCAAGTTCCCATGGTATTTCTCCACTGAAAGAGTTGTTGGACAATTCAACTTCATTGAGATTTGTGCAGTCACCAAGTGATTTGGGAATGTGACCTCCAAGCTTATTGGAAGTTGTAGAACATGTTATACTACTAAGAGGGGGGGTGAATTAGTAGTATACCAATCTGAATATCTTTAATAAAGAGCATAAACACTTCAAACAATATAAGATGCACAAAATGAGACAAGAAATTTGACGTGGAAACCCAATGTGGGAAAAACCACAGTGAGAAATACTGCTAGGATCTACTATCCTAATCCAGCCTCATGAATCTGAAACCAATTACAATTTTAAGGGCTCCAACCCTAAGGAGTCTCCAAACCCCTATTCAAGAAAACCAACTCATACAATTTGAGCATCAACTCAATCACATTCAGAGCACCAACTCATTCAATTTGAAGCAACAACTTAATCTCTTTACAGATTGTTTAAACAATAGATTACTTTGATCACTATGAAAATGAACATATAGTAGATCAATTCAGTACTTTAGAAGACTTCAAGAATTTGTAAATATGCAATGATAAACCGTCACATAAGCCTGCAAATTGATACTAGACAACCAAAACACATTATGATGTCTCTGTCTACTGAAATGTGCAATTTGAAAACTAATCTCTGTAAATCTGATCACTTCTTCTGTAAATCATTAAAATGCTAAAGACATGAACTTTTACGGCATATATAAAAACTTGAAACTAATTTATCAAGTGAAATAAAGATACCTGAAAAAATTGAAAAACCTTTACTGATTTCTTCATGTATCCAAACAAATTTGATTCTCATATGCTTCTCAGGCTTTATCTGATTGTCTCAATCAAAAACTTAGTCTTTTATACCATCAGGCTCCACAAACATCTGCAGTTATATCATTCTAAAACACTACATATACCAGAAAATAACACAACAAATATTTATAATCTCTCATTTACTATTACTTCAACATACACCGTACTTATCCAACACCCTGTCACCAGCATATATAATCTGAAGACTACCGTTTTGATACCTGCCGCTAATCGGTTAACTAAATACAACAAACTGGAGGTTGCGGTTTCAACCACACCTACAAACCATCTTATCTGCCGACAACACACATCTCGGATTGTATTCTGTTCAAATACGGTTTGAAAACTATTTCAAAGATAATATCAAGTCTGTTCTGTTAGTTAATATCGGGTTTGTTCTGTCAGTTACACGGTGCATATTATATGCTCGACTTTTCATCTCATGACAGTGCCTTGTTGTGCCTTGTGCAATGCCATGTTTATCTTTATTAACACTTGTATTTGTATATGCTGAAGTTAACCAATTTGCATTATGAGTATAAAGACATCAATGACACTTACAATCTCCCCCTGTCATTGATGACAAATAAACCACCATAATCCATAATGAAACCACAATCATTTCAGAACACTTTACCTAAATATAATCCATCACCTGAACAGAAAGATAATTCATCTTGTATCACAATATAAACCAGGAACCAAAATATGATGTTAACTCCCCCTTTGACATCAATGACAAGGGGTCGGGTATAAAAGAATAAGCAAGAGTAAAACTCCCCCGAAGCACAATGGCTGAAGAAAGAACTTAGTGTGGCAAAGCCACAATACCAAGGCGGTGACGAAGAACTTCAAACATAGCCGTAGGAAGAGGCTTAGTAAATATATCAGCCAATTGATCCTTTGAATGTACATATTCAAGACAAACAGCATGATCAGCAACCTGTTCCTTTAAAAAATGATATTTAATAGAAATATATTTAGTGTGAGAATGAAGAACTGGATTTTTGGAAATATTAATAGCACTAGTATTATCACAATAAATAGGAATAGGGTCATCAAAGTGCACTTTCAAATCCATGAGAGTTTGCTTCATCCACAACACTTGAGTACAACAAGCAACAGCAGCAACATACTTAGCCTCGGCGGTGGACAAGGTAACTGAATCTTGCTTTTTACTCAACCATGAAACTAACTTGTTACCCAAAAGAAAAGCTCCCCCACTGGTACTGTGTCTATCATCCAAACAAACTGCATAATCTGCATCGGTATATGCTGCAAGTGTAAATGTGCCATGTCGAGGATACCATAATCCAAAATCAAGGGTTCCCTGTATATACTTTAAAATCCGTTTGACTGCATTAAGATGAGAAACCTTAGGAGAGGCTTGAAATCGGGCAACCATACAAACGGCTTGCATTATATCAGGTCTAGAAGTCGTAAGATACAACAAACCATCTATCATAGACCGATATTGAGTCTGATCAGTATCAGAAGAATCATCATTTAGAGTTAATTTACAACTAGTAACCATTGGTGTGCTAACAGGATTACAGTTTTCCATTTGAAACTTAACAAGCATCTCTTTTGCATATTTAGTTTGTGACAAGAAAATTTCATTTTCTAACTATGAAACTTGAAAACCAAGGAAATATGACAACTCCCCTATCATAGACATTTCAAATGCTGATTGCATTTGAGTAGCAAGATCTTTGCAAGCTTTATCACTTCCACCAAATATAATATCATCAACATAAACAACCACAACAAAAAGCTAATCTTCAATAGTTTTGAAATAGAGATTACTACCTGCATTACCTCTGTAAAAACCATGTTGTAAAAGATGTTGATCTAACCTGGAATACCAAGCTCGAGGTGCCTATTTTAGACCATACAAAGCCTTCTTGAGTTTGCAGAAAAAGCTTTCTTTACCTGGACAAACAAAACCTTCAGGTTGTTCCATATAAACTTCCTCTTCTAAAAAACCATTCAGAAAGGCTGATTTAACATCCATTTGCCAGACTTTAAATTTTTTATAAGCAGCAAATGCTAAAAACATACGTATAGCCTCTAACCGAGCTACTGGTGCAAATGTCTCATCAAAGTCTATCCCTTCAATTTGTGCATAACCCTTACAAACTAATCGAGCTTTATTTCAAACAATTTTGCCATCTTCATTAAGTTTATTCCTGAAAACCCATTTAGCCCCAATTACATTTTTGTCTGATGGATGAGGAACTAATTCTCATGTAGTATTTTTCTCAATTTGAGTTAATTCTTCCTTCATAGCTTGAATCCAACACTCATCAATACTTGCTTCTTTATAAGTTTTAGGTTCCATTTCTGAAATGAGAGATAAATAGGCTTCATCATAATATTCATAATCTTTATTGTAGTTTTTAACTGTCTTTTTCCTAGTTTGCATTCCATCATTTTTATCACCAATTATTTGTTGCTCTGGATGATTTTTCTTGACAAATTTAGATGGAGATTTATCAGGTACATTGTCAAAAGTAATTTCATTGGTATTATCAGAACAAGCTTCAAAATCATCATTAGGAACTTTTGTTGGAGAGACATCTTGATTAGAGTTAGTTTGAGTTGTGATGATTTCATTAGTTACCGAATCAATAGATTCATCAGAGGAATCTTTATAAACTTTTTCATCAATTTTGACATGAACACATTCAACAACTTTCTTTAACCTATTATTGTAACATTTGTATGCTTTACTGTGTGTTGAATATCCAAGAAACAATCCTTCATCACATTTTGATTCAAAACTACTCAAACCTTCCTCATCTTTTTTTATAAAACATCTACTACCAAAGACTTTAAAATACTTGACTGAAGCTGGCTTACCATACATCAACTCATAAGGTGTCTTCTTGCTGTTTGGACGAAGCTGAACTCTGTTTAGAATATAAACTGTTGTATGAACTGCTTCTACCCAAAATTTGTCAAAAATATTAGCTTCATTAAGCATTGTTCTGGCCATCTCTTTTACTGTCCTATTTTTCTGTTCAACTGCTCCATTCTGTTGAGGTATCCTGGCTGTAGAATATTTCCTTTTAATACCTTTTTCTTCACAATAAGCAACAAACTCATTAGATAAAAACTCTCCACCTCTATCTGACCTAAGACATTTTATTTCATAATCTGTCTCCTTTTCAACCATAGCCTTGAATATTTTAAACCTTTCAAATGCCTCAGATTTTTCTTTCAAAAATGTTACCCAAGTCATTCTAGAATAGTCGTCAACAAACAACATAAAATATCTGTCATTCTTTAAGCCTTTAGTTCTAGTGGGTCCACATAAATCAGTATGTACTAACTCAAGTGGCTGCAAACTAGAATATTCTTTAGACTTAAAACTTACTTTTGTTTGCTTCCCTTGTTGGCATTCTTTACAAACAATGTTGTTTGGTTTAACAATTTTAGGCATATGTCTTATTGAATTTAAAGAACTGGTTTTTACAAGATTGTCAAAATTAACATGTCCAAGCCTTCTGTGCCATAACCAACTTTCATCAAACTGATTCAATAAAAAACTTGTGCCTTTTACTTCTCTTAAATCATATACATTACTTTCAGTTCTCTTTCCTTCAACAATTATTTCATTTGAGTTAACTTGTTTTATTTCACAATGTTGATTATCAAAGTTTATTGAATAACCAAGATCACATAATTGGCTGACACTTAGCAAGTTATACTTTAAACCATCAACATACCAGACATTGTCTATTTCCATTGAAACATTAACCTTTAAAGAAC
Organism: Chamaecyparis obtusa; assembly: GCA_027943335.1. Taxonomy (NCBI): domain Eukaryota; kingdom Viridiplantae; phylum Streptophyta; class Pinopsida; order Cupressales; family Cupressaceae; genus Chamaecyparis; species Chamaecyparis obtusa. The sequence goes on from BSBK01001030.1 coordinate 813,461, forward strand.
CTTTACCTCAAATAGGTACAGTAGACTTATCACCAAACTTCACAGGACCACCATTCCAATCAGAAAAAGTTATAAACTTGCTTTTATCTCCTGTCATATGATTAGAACATCCACTATCGATAATCCATAAATTTTCTCTTGTAGTATGCAAAGCTATAACAACTAAAGATGTTAATTCTTTTCTTTTCCACACCTTTGTTTCATTCTTTTTAAACATCTTGTTATCTAGATCATTCAGTTTGCAATTTCTTATACTATGACCTGAATTCTGACACTTGAAACAAATCAAATTAAATCTTCTCAAAACACCATAGGAATCAGTATGATTAGAGCCGAACCTTCTATTACCCACCTTTTTGCAATTTATTGCTTTGTGGCCAAAATAATTACAACAATAGCAATAACCATAAAAAGGATAATAATTTCTTCTCAAAAAATAGTTTTTGATATCTAAATTTGTTTTATCCTTTGCATGATTAGAACTTTCAACTTTATCAAAACCCACACCTGTTTTGATGTTACAACTGCATTGTTGCTTTAGCATATCATTTAGCATTTCTGAACTTTTTACAAAACTGACTTGTTTATTAGAAAGTAAAGTCAATTTTTTAATTTCACTTCGTAAACCAACTACTTTTTCTTCCAACTTAGAGCAGCTCTCAGTTTTAAGAATAAGTTTAGAATTTACAACATCTAACTTTCTTTTAGTTTCTTCAAGTTCAATTTTCAAATCTGTTATAAGCTTAGTTTTATCCTCAGATTCTTTGGAAGATTCATTACCTGACACCAACTTCTTTAGTTGACTAATTTCTTCCAGTGCACAAAGTAGTTCAGCTTCAAGATCAACTTCATCATCTATGTCACTGCTTGATTCATTTTCACTAGAATCTGTAGAATTAGGTCCTAAAACCATAAACAAAGACTCATATTCATCAGAATCACAAGTATCAGTACTATCATTCTTAGTAACCAAACTTTGTTTTTTCTTAAATCTTCTTGATTTGTAAGCATATTTTTTTGAATTACTATCTTCTTCATCACTATTAGAATTAGGACATTTAGCAGCAAAATGACCATTTTTACCACATTTAAAACATCTCATAGGTGACATCTTTTTACCAAAATTTTTGAACCTTTTTACCAATTGCGCTAGCTGTTCTTGAAAATCTTCTGATTCTGAACTATCCTCCTTTTTAGTTTCTTTAAATGCAACCTCTCGCTTTGTCTCTGATTCGCCTAACATTCTCATTTCATACGCTGTTAGTATGCCATGCAAATCATCTAAAGTAAGTTTGGTTAGATCTCTAGCTTCTTCAATAGCAGATATCTTAGCATTATATCTAGATGGCAAAGATCGTAAAACTTTCTAAACGACTATTGGTTCTTTCACTTTTTCACCCAAACCTTTAATAGCATTTACTATCTCATCTACTCTTAGAAGATAATCAGCAATACATTCTTCTTCTTTCATTTTCAATTCCTCAAATCTTGCTTTAAATGTTTGTAATTTAGCCTATTTTACTTTATCATCACCTTCATATATACCTTTTAATTTGTCCCAAATTTCTTTAGCAATTTTACAATGCATCACTTTGGTAAATTCATTATTTGCCAAACCACAAAGTAATGCATTCCTAGCCTTTGCATTATTTTCATATTCTTTCTTATCTGCAGGATCTGTTAAAGCAGTTTTAGGAAAAGTATATCCAATTTCAACCGACATCCAAACATCATAACCAATTGAAGAAATATAACTCTCCATTCTAACACTCCAAAAAGCATAATTGGTTCCGTCAAATAATGGTGCCTTATTTGAAGATGCTCCTTCTAAATTAGCCATGTGTTCTAACCACAGGATCTACTTAGACTAGTTAGGTCTTTTAATAAGAACCCTGCTCTGATACCAATTGTAGAACACGTTATACTACTAAGAGGGGGGGTGAATTAGTAGTATACCAATCTGAATATCTTTAATAAAGAGCATAAACACTTCAAACAATATAAGATGCACAAAATGAGACAAGAAATTTGACGTGGAAACCCAATGTGAGAAAAACCACAGTGAGAAATACTGCTAGGATCTACTGTCCTAATCCAGCCTCACGAATCTGAAACCAATTACAATTTTAAGAGCTCCAACCCTAAGGAGTCTCCAAACCCCTGTTCAAGAAAACCAACTCATACAATTTGAGCATCAACTCAATCACATTCAGAGCACCAACTCATACAATTTGAAGCAACAACTTAATCTCTTTACAGATTGTTTAAACAATAGATTACTTTGATCACTATGAAAATGAACATATAGTAGATCAATTCAGTACTTTAGAAGACTTCAAGAATCTGTAAATATGCAATGATAAACTGTCACATAAGCCTGCAAATTGATACTAGACAACCAAAACACATTATGATGTCTCTGTCTACTGAAATGTGCAATCTGAAAACTGATCTCTGTAAATCTGATCACTTCTTCTGTAAATCATTAAAATGTTGAAGACATGAACTTTTAAGGCATCTATAAAAACCTGAAACTAATTTATCAAGTGAAATAAAGATACCTGAAAAAACTGAAAAACCTTTACTGATTTCTTCATGTATCCAAACAAATCTGATTCTCAAATGCTTCTCAGGCTTTATCTGATTGTCTCAATCAAAAACTTAGTCTTTTATACCATCAGGCTCCACACACATCTGCAGTTATATCATTCTAAAACACTACATATACCAGCAGATAACACAGCAAATATTTATAATCTCTCATTTACTATTACTTCAACATACACCGTACTTATCCAACACCCTGTCACCAGCATATATAATCTGAAGACTACCGTTTTGATACCTGCCGCTAACCGGTTAACTGAATACAACAAACTGGAGGTTGCGGTTTCAACCACACCTACAAACCATCTTATCTGCCGACAACACACCTCCCGGATTGTATTCTGTTCAAATACGGTTTGAAAACTGTTTCAAAGATAATATCGAGTCTGTTCTGTCAGTTAATATCGGGTCTGTTCTCTCAGTTACACGGTGCATATTATATGCTCGGCTTTTCCTCTCATGACGGTGCCTCATTGTGCCTTGTGCAATGCCATGTTTATCTTTATTAACACTTGTATTTGTACAAATGAACTTACATGCTGATTGTCGTGCAGATAAAACTCTATTAGATGCTCACAACTGCCAATGGAGGAGGGTATCTCTCCAATTAAGGAATTTTCTCCAGACCAAAATTTGGATAATCGGGTGAGATTTCCAACATTTGACGGGATCCCTCCATTCAAATTATTGGTAGACAAATAAATCACCTCCAACAGGGGAAGCCCAAAAATGGAGAGCGGAATGCTTCCGCTGAGGAAATTATCAAAGACCGACAAATAACTGAGTTTTCTGATGTTACCCAGTTCGACGGGAATATGTCCATGGAGATAATTGCGTGAGAGATCTAAAGATTCTAGCTCTGTGCAATTTCCTAGCTGAGGAGGAATGGAACCAGAGAGATTGTTAAAGTCCAAGTCAAGTTGTTTCAAGTTGTGTAAACCACAGATAGCTGAAGAGAGCGTTCCAGAGAGTTGCCTTCCAGAAAGATCAAGTGCACTCACCGTGTTGTCTGGATGACAGGTGACTCCTTTCCAGTGGCATAGGTACTTGTAAGAGACGTTCCAGCTGCTGAAAAAGTTGGGAGGAGTAGTGAAGTTGTCGAGAAGAGAAAGTAGAACGGTTCCATCATTATTCACTGCTTCAGTGCAGTGTGCGTGAAATGCTACTACAATAAACGCCATGACTGCAAGTAAACCCATTCTGAATTATTCGAACAAGTAGCCTTTTCCTAAGCAGTGAGTATAATTTGGAGGGAGGCGAGGCCTTTATCCTGCTTCAAGTGTGAGAGTCAACTCAGTCTTGAAGCCTTCAAACTGGGATAGTTCTATGAAGGGGGTCTTCTTAAAAATTCTCATATTGCTGAGAAAATATAGCCAACCTTTTATCATCAGGGTCCACATAGCACAGAGTCTTTAGGAAAATCTGAGGAAAAAATGTATGGTCTCCCCTTTGCCAAAATAAATTGTATTTTGTCTGAGATGCTACTATAATAAACGCCACTCATTATGAAATTTTGGAGCAATTAGCCGTTTCCTAAGCAGTGAGTATATCCTTCCCACAAGTGAGAGTCGAGTTTCCGAATTTTTAGCAAAGTTTAAGCTCTGATTTGTTTTTGTTGATGCAGGCGACATCACATTCTATTGGAAAAATTAGTCGATTCTTCCACATCTAAACAAATCAAAACGTAAAATGCATTCTTTAAGCTTGCCCCTTCAAACTAAGATACTACCATGAATTTGCTGAGAAATTGACAAGTCAATACAGGAGAGATTTTTTAAGGAAATATGAGAGAAAAAGGTACATGGTCTCCAATTTTCCAAAGTCAATTTCTTATTAATCACGCATCATTTATTTTCCTACTTACATTGAATCTCTTCATGAATTAGACCCTGAAGTCCATGCATTATGAGTTATTTCTTAATTCCCGTTGAACGAGATTTTCTAAATTCTTGAAGCAGGTATTTCTTATAAATTTATTTTTTCTATTTTGTGTAAAAATGGTTTTATTTTATATAAGAAAGTAAAAATAATGTTATATTTTTAAAAATAATAAATATATTTTTAATTCATTGTTATTTGGTTAAATATATATTTAATGTTAAACGAAAAAAATCAAACTAACAAGATTTTAAGAGTACATAATTATGTAAAATTTATAACTTAACATATATTTTTAACAATTTATATAAAATACATTAATAAAAGTCTTATTTCCGCAAAAGTCTTAACAAGTTTTATATTAGTCTTGCAAATAGAAGTTTCTTGAACCATTTTTTCAGTACCATAGAGTTTTCTTCTCCTCCTTATCTAAGACTAGAGACAATAGCTACCGAGAAAATGGTAGAAGAGATTTTTATTTGCAGGACTATTATGAAACTAGAAATGCAAGGGAAGCTTTGCCATGGCAAACCTAGACCCACCTCATGTAAGTCTTCCTCTTATGTCTCAACACTTACATATGGTAGCACGCGGAAAGTTGGAAGCAGAAGAAGTAAAAGAGTGGGAAGCTGCTCCATGCCAATCTTAGTGGACTGATAGTTGCTATGAAGGATATTTTTTGTGTGCCTGTCCCAAAAAAGGAGATTTTTTGTATCTTGGCTATCTTGTTTGAGTGGTCTGTATTATTTTGGACAATATTTAGGATTTTAGGAGTAATATCTTCTTTGGGCCTATGGAAGGCTATCTACATGTTGAAGCTCAGATCGTCACACACTCTTTACGTGGCTCTTTGGATAGGACAAGGTAGGACATGGTTCTGTATTGTTATCTCATATACTTTATAGCCTTAATTATGTATGTAATTTCTTTTAGTAATACAAGCTTTGGTTGTGGCCTTTTAGCGATTAAAAAGATATATATCTTATTTCAAGGTACTTCTTTGTCATTTGCTTTATCTCCATTTCTAATATTTTTAATCTAATGAACTAGTTGGCATTTCTTAGTTATTGTATGTTGATGATGATACATAATTGAAAATATAGACTGATAATAGATCACATGATCTAAAATATCCATGAATAAAAAACTTATGTAATCATTTTCATAAAATAAATTATTATTAAAATACTACACAAAATAATAAATTTATCTCTAAATTTAATTATAAAAAGGTATTTACAACATATTAAGTTAAATGTTTAATAGCCCCATCTATATATCCTTTTTTTAATTATATATTTATGAACTACCTTAACCTCTTCCAAAATTCCTAACCTACTTTCATTCTCAAAATATTATTTAAAAGGTAAATGGCTATTGAATAATGGGTTGTATTATACAACTACCACGACAACAAATAAAATGAAGTAGACTTCTAGGCACCCAATGATTTAGAGAAAACAACATAATTATCTTATTTCATATAGAATGGAAAAGCCTATCATACTGTGTCTTGAATGAATTACTCTATGCGACCACTATGTATTTCAAAATTTGACTCTTCAATTCATCACATGTTTTGGCAAAGGTTAAGGAATTTATCTTTTCATCAACTATTGAATATCCCATAGCACCCATAATAGTCCAATATGCATGTATTTTGGTAGAGGTTGAGGAATTTATTTTTACATTTGCTTTTGTGAGAGAAGATGTCTACAGGGAAACACCCCTAATTAATAATTTGCATGCATAAGTACATGCTTCAAGGTAGATGGATTACAAACATTCATATCATAGAAGAAAATTAAGACACAAAAAATCAAATCCTTCTTACAAATGAACTTCTTATAATTTTGATTCAAAGCAAGCATCATACTACTAAAAAACTCACAAAATTAGAACCATAGCTCTTATTTATGTATGAAATCAGCTCATTACATTTCACTTGAACATTTTAGGCAATGATTTGAGAACCCAATCATGAAAGAATTATTTATAAATAATAGGATGGCGAGGCCGCTAAGTTTGCGTTTATTCTTGCTAACTACATTTGCATAAACAAAAGTTCTTTTAAATATGTCCACTTTGGGCATATGCAATTTGAACATCAAAGGCTAAGTAGTAAGATTCACAAAGAAGTATGTAGGGCTTAAAGAGAAGGTTTAATTGGTTTAATATTAAAGTGTTCCCTAGTTTTTAATAGGTTATTCTATTTTCTATCTTCACTTGTTGAAGGTTCTTCTATTTTTAATGTTTGAATTAAAATATTTAATTATTGAGTATAGTTAGGTTAGATTATTTAACATCAGTTTAACAAATTTTTAAAAAATTAAAATACTTTCACACAAATGATTGGAGAGCTAGAAACCCACTTTGAAGTAGAGAAAAAGATATTGATAAAAAAATTATTTTACCTTCTTGAATTTATCATTTGTATCAATTGAGTTAACATAATCAAGTAGTATCAAAACAATTTGAAATTCGATCAAACAATTTGACAAAAAACTTGAAATTTGTTTGTTCTATAAGGGTTATATGATAAGAAACTAATATGATTCATCCATAATAGCATTGTAGGAATTTATTCTTCAACTTGATAAGTATCAAATTTATATACTTATAACTTTTTTTCTAATTAGCTATAAGTTGTAAATAAAAGTTACATCGTTAACTATTCAAGACAAATCAGATTACAATATGGTTCCACCACATAACATAGTAGCTTGGATTATTACATCACTAAGCCAAAATTATGAGTATAAGTCCATATAATAGGTACAAAAAAAATAACTGCAAACAACTATTGAAAAGTATGGATCAAAACCATGATGTTCCTCACCTAGTGAACTCTAGGAGTTTGCATGTCTGCATAGAGGAGGAAGCCTCAGTATGGACAACTGGCTGAGCTAAAGTATCAGTATTTTGCTTCTCTTTGGCTTTATTATCTCTGATCTGTTGGAGTAGTTCTCTTAGTGTGCTATTGAACTCATCCCTATCCTCAATAGTTTTGATGGTGGTGTATGAATATGCCATGTCTTTCTTTTGTACTTCTTCTGATCCACCATTAATCAGCTTCAAGAGTCTTTCCTCTTTAAGATTTAGGATGACAGTGACTTGCAATGTAATGTTATGATAAATGAGTTTCTAAAGAGACTCAGTAAGATTCCTAGATCTCCCATTACAAATGTCATCATTGAACAACTTCTAGATTTTCCATAAAATATAAATAGATAAAGTAGACCAGAAGATATTGCTACTCTTTTTTATGCTCAAAGAGTTACTAGATAAGATATTAAATAAAGTAATGTCGTTATTCATAGTAAGGCCAAAAATACCCTAGATCTCTTTTACATAACAATAGTCAAAGAAGATATGATACACAAACTCACAACATCTACAAATATAACAAATATTAAGTTCCCCACTAGGTTTCTTAATAGGTAACCTCTGCAAAACAAAGCCACATGAAACAAGCTAGCTTAGGTTTAATTGGGCTATGCTAGACATGCATGAAATGTTTGGTCTAGGTGTGAGGGTCAAGGTTAAGATTCCAAGTGAGGTTAAGGTGGTCAAAGATATCATCCTCATTAGATTTACAAATGATGAAGTGGGTATCTCTAAAATTACCACCATAATCTTACACATCTTCTCATCTTTCTAATCATATAAATTTTTCAATTATTGGACAACATTAACATAGTGAAATTTAATTTTCTTTACCAGTGTATTGACAAGCCTCACAAACATATGTCTACCATTTTTTTAATAAATTTTGATCTACTCAACCAATTGCAAAACAAATTATATATTACTATTCTACACCCGAATCTATACTCTTTAAAAAAAAAAAAAGATTGCATTTTTTATTATTCTGATGCAAGTTATGCCTAGCACACGAACATGTACAAGATTTTCAAGATGTGGTCACTTTAAAAAATCATAAAATAAAGTACTCAACAAAGAATTATGAAAAATAAGCAACTTCTAGATCTCACTCTTACCTACCATCCTACCAAATGGTTTTTCAAAATATTAAATCTAACTATATCTTTTGTTGAGTACATGGAAACAACTATGTTGTATTTTTCTAAAAATATTGGGAATAGTTTTTTGTCCATGAAGGGTTTGACTCTCTTAATATTATCCATTTAAAAAAAATAGTATTTTAGAAACTATATTCAAAGTACTAAAATGTGTATTCTTTACACATCTTCTAATTTTGAGTGCAAGACCCTCCTATTTCTCTTTGAAGTTCATGTTTACCTAATTTCACAAAAAAAGTGGCCACTTATACCCCCTTTTTGCACACCATCTTGGTGTACTTTCCTAGGTAAAAGGAAATTAATAAAATTCAATAACATATATAGTTGAAAAAACATTAAAAAACTAAAAATGCATGTAGTTCTATCTAAACGCATGTATGTTTAATATATAAAGAACAAATGTGTACCAGAGCCTAAGATGATTCTCCTATGTACTCTTAGGCGGGACCATCATTGAACAAGAAACTATGGAAATTTCTTGTATGAAAAATGATAAGAAATCTTATAGTCATAGAGGAGGGATTTAGGGATTTCAAAGGAAAAGGAATGTAATCTAAGAGGAGTTGAGAACAGGGTTTCAACAAAGAAGAGGAGATGAAAGTGAAGATGAACTTGAACAAGTTAGATTGTTAAAACACATAGACAAACATACCTCTTCCCTCTCTAGAATTTCTAGTACATCAGGCGCATTCATCAATTCTATAAACCCAATTGTTTCTATAAATAGAAGAGAAAAACTATTTTAAATCAATCTACATGTACTTTTTTAATCATAATACATTTGAAAAAATAAATTCTCGACAATGCTTGAGTAAATCATTTAATCTTTTCTAACAATTGTATGAATTAAAATTGTGATCAATTACATTTTGGCATTTAGGTGTCTGGGGGGATGCCTTTTGATGTTTCAATTTTCTCAAGGATGACTTTCACCCATGAGATATCCTAGACACAGGTGGGGTATCCTAAGAGAAAATAAAATAACATAAGAGATATCAATATATAATATTAAGTATAAGTTAAGAAACCTAAATTTAAATGACTTGCATAATTTTAATATAAATTATAAATAAGAGGTGTGCAAAATATGATACCACATAGCTTTTTGGGCCAAATTTAAAGGCCAAAAGCATGACATTATAAATCCAGGAAATCTAATCCCATGACAACCCCTATCAAATACCAAATAAATATAGATTATAGAGTTAGTATATATTATAAAAAATTATTTTGAAATCGAGGTATTATTCTGTTTTAAAATATTACAAAAAAATTGCCTCCAACGTCAAAGCTACAGGTACATGAGAAGTGGAAGGAATATGTCATGGTAACCAAACACCAACTACTACATCTCAAAATGTATATTATTCATGTATTAATTTAAATTATTCTATCAATGAGAATTAATTTAGAATTATAAGTTTTTAGTAAGTAATAAATTAAATATTCTAAATACCAATAAATGCACTTGCACCTACTCTTCACCGAAAAAGACCATATTCACTAGGTTATTCATGAGGGTCATATATCGTCTACAATTAAAACCTAGCATCTACTCTTGCACTGTGTACATGAATAGGATGTGGAACCATCCTCATGCACGTTAATATCTATCCTAGAACATATAAGATGACAAATAGGAAACATATAATGGATGAGCTTGCTATAGCTAGGTGGTGCAATTAATGATGAGGTAGGTGGTTTTGGTGCTAGATCATCCTGTGGTCCAAGAGGTCACACTAATTGTGTGACATATTGAATGACAACATCAATCAATGAAATAGCCACTTGAAGAGTGTGTAACTCCATAGATTCCTTCAAGGCTACTGAGACCTTGAAGTGAACCATGGGTTTAACAACTAGAGCAACCCTATTTAAGGGGTCTACCACTCTCTAAGCCTCTAGTCTATCCTAGTAGAGCCTTGAACCTTCTACCCTAAAAATCCCTCATGTCAAAGTAGTTCAGTTTCTTGCTGAGGATAAAATCACAATATAATTTCCTCAAAAAATACAATGGAATCTCATAATAATAACAAGGTAGTTTCTTGAAGACCGTATACCACCTATCCCAAAAAGTATTTCTCAACCCAACATGATTACACCAATGTATTGATGTATCATCAGAAAATGGAAGCACTTCCATTTAGGATTGTTTTAGCCCTCTGAGTAAGTGGTTTGGGTCATGTCAAATGCCTTCAATGGATCTTTGACTGGGATCTGGCTTTTTCCCCTGTCCTATCCTATTTTTCCACTTCTTTCCTACCTATTTCTGGTATCTTGCTCTGAGATTTTGAGGTTCTTGACCTCAGGGTCAAGGTCGACCGTCTAGGTCAGGGTCGACCTAGACCTTTACCCAAGGTCTAAATTTAAAATTCCAAAGATTTCCAGATGTCGGGGTTTGGAAAGATTTCTTTTCCCACTTCCAGGTCGGCTACTTCGGGCTTCAAAATAGTGACTCTTAAAAGACATTTAATATGGGTCCATTTCTAGGGGTATGGGCCTAATGGGAATTTATTTCTCATATGTCGACCTCTCTAGAAGTTTGTATCCTAGACTAGTATATAAGGAAGCCTTCTCCTCTCATTTTTGGGACATGAGAAGTAAAAAAGGGAAGAGAAGAGAAATAAAAAGTAAAAGAGAAGAAAGAAAAGGGAGGATGATCTATGCATAATTTATCAAAGCAAGCATTCAATCATTCAAGTATTCAAGTATTCAAGATTCAATTCATCATGGAGATCCATTGGTAGCCATTGAAGGATTTAAGTTGTATGGAACCCTCTTGTTGAAGATTTCTCCATCTATATCCATTCAATATTCTTTCTATTCCAAGATCCATTCAAGATTGGTGTTGAAGATCTAAATGCAATTGATTTGAGACATCCTACTGTAGCATCAGAAAATGGAAGCACTTCCATTTAGGACTAGTTTAGCCCTCGGAGTAGGTAGTTTAGGGTCATGTCAAATGCCTCGAATAGGTCTCTGGCTTGCTGCTAGCTTTTTCTTGTGTTTTTCCCTATTGTCCCCTTAGTTCCAGCCTATTTTTGGCAACTGGCACTGTGAATTTGAGGTTCTTGACCTTAGGGTCAAGGTCGCCCTTGACCCTGACCTAGGTCATGGTCAACCTCGACCCCGACCCTGACCCAAGGTCCAGATTTCAAATTCTGAGGTTTTCTGGATCTTGAGTTTTAGAAACTTTTATTTCTCACTTTCGGGTCGGTTGTTTTGGGCTTCAAAATGGTAAAATCTTGGGAAACCCACCAACTCCCCAACCAGTTGGTTCTAGTGCAAAAAAATTTCTTTAAGATGCTCATAGTTGGTAATGGACAAGGGTATCTCTCCTTCTAAAGAATTTTCTCCCAACCATAAGCTGGATAATTGGGTGAGATTCCCAACATTTGATGGGATCTCTCCAGTCAGATTATTGGTCGACAAATAAATCACCTCCAATAGGGGAAGCCCAAAAATGGAGAAGGGATTGCTTCCTTTGAGGAAATTATTATAGATTGACAAGTAACTTAGTTTTCTGAGGCTACCCAGTTGGACAGAGATTTGCCCATGGAGACTATTGTTTGAGAGATCTAAGGACTCTAACTGCATGCAATTTCCTAGCTTAGGAGGAATGGTGCCAGACAGATTGTTAGAACCTAGGCAAAGTTCTTTCAAATTTTCTAAACCATAGATAGTTGGAGACATCTTTCCAGAGAGTTGGCTTTGAGAAAGATCAAGTGCACTCACTGTGTGATCTAGATTGCAGGTGACTCCTTTCCAATGGTAGGGGTACTTGTCTGAGGAATTCCAACTGCTGGAAAAGCTGGGAGGAGCAATGAACTTGTCGAGAAGAGAAAGTAGAAGGGCTCTGTCATTGCAAACTGATTCAATGCAATGTGTGTGGAATGCTACTACAATTAACACCAATTGTATCAATCTAACTATAAGTGAGCTCATTATGAAATTTTGGAGCAATCAATTGTTTCCTAAGTTGTGAGTATAATCTAGAGGGAGGCTAGGCCTTTATCCTCCTCACAAGTGAGAGTTGATAGAGTTTCCAAAATATTAGCAAATTTTAAGCTTTGATTTGTTTTGGTTAATGCAGGTGAAATCACATTGTATTGGAAAACTTAGTTGATTCACTCATCTAAACAAAGATAGAATGGCATTGTTTAAGCTCACCCTTTCAAAATGAGATGCTTTATGAATTTGTCGAGAAATTTACATCTCAATATAGGGAAAAGGGTACCTACTCTAAGGGAAAATCTAAGGGAAAAGGGTACCTACTCTCCAATTTTCCAAATTCAATGTTTTATTAGTCGTGCATCATTTATTTTCCAATTTACATGGAATCAATCTACTCATGCTTTAGACCCTAGAAACCCTTGCATTATGAATTAAGGTACTCCCATTGAACAGGGTTTCTAAATTTTTGAAATAGGTATTTCTTATAAAATTTGGTTTTATTTTTGCGTGAAAAAATGGTTTCATTTCATTTAGAATAGTAAAATTAATATTATATTTTTTTAAATAAAAAAATGTACATTTTTAAATCATTTTTATTTGGTTTAACATATTTTTTATTAACGTGAGGAGATTTCCACAATCTATTATAGTTTTGATTAAGTAAAATCAAGTTTTGAAAGGACCCAAAACCTTGTACAAAAAACTCAAAAGATATAGCAATATAGGGCTCAGATACAATAGTGGAGACCAACAAAAATAGCAGAGGGATAATCCACCAGAAAACCCCCACCAACGGACAACAGTCCGCAACAAGGGCACTTACGATTTGAATTTAGAACCACCCTTGTAGGAACGAAGATTCGTATCCAAAGGAGGAATGAAAGGCTTAGATTTCTTTCCTTTCACAATTGTCCAACCATCCTCCAGAATAGCAGTATCTTTCACCCAAACCCCTGAAGAAATAGAAGAATGGATGACCAAAGAAACATCCCCCACCAAAGCATTCCCCCAAGGAGAAACTAGAAAGGGTGAACCCACAACTGAAATAGATTGGACAGCGAGATCAGTAGTCTGGATAGCATCAACAACCAAAATAGTATCAGTCTGGACACTAGCATGCTGGACAATAGCAGAGTCAATAGCAGACTGGACAACATCACCAATCTAGAGAGCAACAGCAAACCCTGCAGAAGAAACAGGCTGCACCACAACCTCCTCAGAAGAGCCCGCAGCCTGCTCACGAACCTCAACAGAAGATTTAATTACTGTATAATGTTCATCAGAAACACCTGACCACCAAGAAGGCAAACGTTTCAATTTCACCTTTTCGGAAGAGCATCAGGTAGCCATATGGCCAGTCAAGTGACATTTCCTACAGTGAAAGGGAATGCCCTCATAATCCAAAGTCTAAATCCAAGAGCCCCACGGAGAGGCCAGGCGGATCTTCTCAGGGAGACCCTTAGAAACATCCATCTCAACAAGGATACGAGTGAAATTCGAGTGTAAAATATCAGAAGTATTTGAATCCACAATCTGGAAATCCCCAAGAGCATTCCCAATAGATTCCAAGACCGGATCCAACCAGAGATGCAAGGGAAGATGTGGAAGCCTAACCCAAACCAGAATCATGTTAAAGGATTCAGAAAGTGGGTTGAAATCCTTATGCCAAGGTTTGACCATAAGGGGGAATCAGTCATCCCAGAAGAAGCTATAATCACATAAGATAGATTTCCTATATTTAGGATTACTGAATTTAACAATGAAAAAACCTCTTGCAGTTAGGTAAATCTGAACATTTTCGGATAATATCAACTCCCACTGATTGGAAATCCAAGCATGAAGAGTAGACAGAGAAGGCCAAAATCCCCTAAATCAGAATATAGCAGCATTCGAAGAGAAAATCTCTGCAGTTTCATAAATTTTATCTACAAGATCAAAATCTAACTGAATCTCAATAGGCTTACTCACAGTCATGGGGGAAACCACCCAGGGCCACAAAGTCCCTGAAGAACGAATAAGAGAACTCCCATGGAGGCTAGCCTCAAAGGAAACAACATCAGCATAAGAGCCAAGGGCATCACAAGAAGCACCTGTCGAAGCCCTGCCAATAGTAGAGGCATCACCCCTACCACCAAAAGCAAAGGCATTCTAAGAATCAGGTACTCCAGCTGCAGCACAGCCCCCAGCGAAAACCCCAGTAGACCAGTCAAGGGCATCTGTAGAGACTTGGGTGGTAGCATTGGTCGTTTGAAATCCGGGAGAGCGGGAGAGCGTGGAGAGCATGGAGAGCGTCATTTTTAATGATGCAGCTTTTTGTAGAATTTGATTGTGCAGTATTTTTGCATCACTGTTTCGAATCACACTCCATGATCGATCATCGGGAAGAGGAGCTAGGGGAAACAGAAAATAAGTTGTTGTAGATCAGACCAATAGTATATAAGGATGCCAAAAAGTGAGCAAGACCACTAGGGCACAAATGCCAAGATAACAAAGAGGTCAACGCTCCAAAGATAAAATAATATTTTTGTTGTTATGTGAAATAAATTAGATTTGTAAGACTTTAAGAGGATATAAATATACAAATCTTATAAATTAGCATATACATTTTTAACTATTTACATACTAGTAATTGCATACTTTTGTGCATCAAGAGCGATAGGAATTTTGATTTTCTTAAAAATCAAGTTTTTATTGGCAAAAGGAAAGTTGCTATTTATAATTGGATAAGAAAAAACACAACTTCTTTTTTTCTCAATGACATATATGTTAAAATCTATTATATAAATAGATGGCATTCTTATTATGTTATTTATTTATAATTTAAAATGATTTGATAATAAAAGTCTTCAGAAATAATTATAAAATATTCATTATTTTTTATTTGTTTAAAGATGGAGGAAAATCCAAATTTTCACAATCAAATAGTCTAAAAATAAAAAATGCATAATATTTTATTAAATTTTTGCATGATTTGTTTTTATTTCTTTATTAAAAAATATTTAGGTTTATTTATCCATAGAAACCCTCATGAGAAAATAAAAAAGGGAAAAATAATAATTTAAAATTTTCAACCAATTTTAAAAAATAATACATAAGAATAAAATAAATTAGAAAGTTACAAGCAAATCAATCTTATCCTCATGAGAACAAGATAATTTTTTACATTCAAATTAGAAACTTACCAAGACAACAATATTATCCTCATCAAAACAAAAGTGAATTTTATTTTTAAAAAACAAAGATAGGAGTAAGGACAAAAAAAAAAGATAATTTTTAGACAATAAATTTTTATTCATTTATTAATAATTTCTAGAATCATTAGTGAAATAAGTATAATTTCTCCTTGGATTTTGAAAAGAGATATGCATATATGAATATTAAGTATAAGATATTTAAATGCCACTTTAAATCATGTTAGAGAGAGCTGCTACAAAAATGCATCACCATTAAAGAATTATATCACTATTCTATGTATGTATATGAAAATTAGAACTTGCATGGTATATGGTTGAATTCTTATATTGCGTATGTGCTTTAAATTTCTAATTTTGAACAGAGTTGTTGCCTTTTGGACTTTTCTATCATTTTTCTCCATTTAAGTTGTAAGACAATCACCCCCTTCTCGAGGCTACAAGAATAAACCAAAGGTTCTATTCGGATTATTGAAACTTTGAGTAATGAGTATTTGAGGAAATGCTGAATTATTTGCCCTATGAAAACTGAAAACAAATGAAATTCTTATTAAGATAAATTAAAAATAGATCATAAACCCTTTGTTTAAACAATATCAAATCTCTTATCAAGATTGGTATAAATTGTAAAAAAATAAACTCATTGAAACTCTTTGACCCATTTCTCCCTTCCATGAAATTCCCTTCATCAAAACTATGAACAAGGGCATCATTATCAACAAATCCCTACCTTTAAACAAATGTAAAACGTCAAGGAGTCCAAAATGAAATTAAAAAAGAAGACTTCAGATTACAATACCTCCATTACTCTACCACTGTGCATTTGTTTTGCCATCTGAATTTCAAAATTCAATATAAAAATATTTGCACTAAAAATAATAAAATCCCAAATGGAAAGTGTTGGATGCTAATGATCAATAAGACCATGCAAAAAATCTTTGGCAAGAACATCAAAACATGAACTCTACTAAAGGGGATGTCACAACCATATGTGGAGTGCATGACGCAATCTTATTCATGAAGGTCTAATTGGTCTAATGGGAAAACAAAGAGTTAATGATCTATAATTAAGTGATGTTTTCTCTTATGTTTGTTTACATCTTCCATTTCTATTGTTGTGCCCTTGCATTTTTTTACTTATACATATGTTCTCATATCTTAAACATTATCATTTTTCCTTATCTATTTCTACTTTTATGCACATTCTTATGTTTGTACTCGCCCTAACTATCTATCTATACACTTATCTTTAAAATCATAAAAAATTATGTATCCAAATTATAATTTAAAATTATAATAAAAATAAATAACTATTTACTAATCAATATAATTAATATTTTTTTTTAAAGATATTTTCTTATATATAATCTTTTACATAAAATACTTATAATCTTAATTACATCTTACTACTTAAAATTAAATAGTATATAAAAATCATTTTTCACATACAATTGTATTTTTACTTTTATATTAAAATGTTTATTGATATATAATTTAACTAAATTATAAACCTAAACAAGATTTATATTTACCTTCTTTCCAAAAGATAGAAAATAAACAAACGCTACAAAATGCATTACACCATTTTAAATGAGATTTGGAGTTAATTTTCGTAGCTAAAAATTCGGCAGCTCTATTTTTAAGAAAATATTTTAAATAAACACAACAATATTGTTATTGGTCGCCAAAGGAAATAAAAATTATTTCCCACTCATTTGGAAGCGTGAAAAGCATGGTAGTTCATTCCCTCGTTGTTCCACACCTATTTATAGGCCGCGTCCCACTTCCAACAACCAATTAGCCATCTTCCATGGGAATTGGAATTTCCATTGACCTAGAAAGGGAGAAAAAGTGTGGAAAGTTATATTCTGATTTTAGATTTCTATTTAGATCTCTATCTAATTTTATTTTTTATCAAGTTGAGCTACAAAAGAGTCTAGATAGGAGGACGAGTGAACACACTCGGAAGACTACGACATCCACTACATCTCCATCAACGTGACGATTGAAGACAGCTCAGGGTTTATTTTCTTCCCCTAGTGGGAAAGGACTAGATTAGGGATATGGATTGTATGCCTATATGGCATTAGTGGACATATTTTTTGTATATTGTATCAGTGATACATTGTACATCCATTTGGCTTTGAGGAAGCCAGTTTTACTGTATTGAATATATTCAATGTATGACATTATTGGACATATATATTTGACTTCATGCCCTACGAATATATATTTTTTATGTTTTAGGTATGCAATTCATGTGTTTGGTGTATTGATGTATACTAAATTATGTTATGTTCATGTCTTTGCTTTGTAAATTTCTCATGCCTTATAGTTATGCTTGTATGTTTAACTTGTTGACTGTGCTACAAATGCTAGTCACTGTCCTCAATAATAGTCAATTCCTTAACTGTAATAATAACAAAAGTAATGAAATGAATGCATAAATGTATAAATATAATATGTAAGAAGCCTAAGTGGCTCCTGTTCTTGCAATGATAATTTTTTAAAGAAATTTTGACAAATTCGAATACTAATGCTTCAACAATTTATTTATAGCTTGGTTGAAAATTCTTCATTTAAATTTCAAGACATTCGATAAATTGAAACTCCATGTTCATTATTATAATTTCTAATATTTCATAATCTCCTCAAACTAAAATAACATTCATGCACCTATTATTTCATCTGCTATGACTGAAAGTATAATCTCTAGCTAAAATTGCTCATGCAACTTTTGTTATTGAATTTGCGGCTGCTAGAATGTAATAGAAAAGCATCAACTCACACACTCAATAATGTTATCAAACCCGCGCCTGCTGGGAAGAACTGTTTGCAGAAGACTTATGCCTGGTAGAGAATTGAAAGACCCTACAGTTATGATAATTAAGTCTGGTCGCCACAGTCTCTGTATTAAAACCTTCGAACAACAAACCTCTTGTTGTTAATCCACAACACTACCTGAAATGTACCCAGATTTGCTAGCCGCCCACCACTTTCAAAACTCAATGGCATTCTTAGTATTATTCGATGGCACAAGACTCCATCTCACAACACAGTGCCTGGAAGAATGAACATTCTTCTTGGCAGTTAAACCCTAGTCTCCTTAGCATTTCGAACCATTACAGAATTCTCCATTTCATCAAAATATAACATAATCAATGAAATCCATTTTCGCAAGTCAAAGGCTTTTTAAGCAAAAACTTCAATCTTCTTCATCACACCAAACTCCAGCTTCAAATACACACTTCTCACTTAAGTGCCTTGAAGCGTCAAGCACACACTTTTTAATTAGAACATAAAGTAACATGATAATAAATTAAGCCAAGCTTAATTGTATAAGATATGAAGACGGATGCACATTATGAACCCAACTGAAGAAGAATGAAGATCAAACCGAAATCCAACTACCTTGCCTAAAATAGGAGCCACTAACTGACTTACTATAAATAGTAAGTGCACATAGAGATCCCCTAAACATTCCATCAGCTCACGGGAATCACATTAATGAACTGACAATAGCAAGCACAGGTACTTGCTAAATCGGGGACATTACATAATATAAGGATTCTTGGGGTACCCTAATGTTGGCAAGAGTTCTTTTATTAATAATATTACTATGACAGATGTGGATGTGCAACCTTATGATTTTACAAACTAACTTCTAATTATCCCCTAACTAACTAATTGTTAATGACAAACATTAGAATACATATTTGCACTCATCCTACTGCTCACCCCGGAGTCGTCGGTTTCGTTTGAACGACTGTGTGTGCCAAAAAAGGTTGTTAGTAGCATTTATCTGACCATTCAAATTTTTTGGAACAAATGGTTCGATGCTATAATCGACTGTTTGAAAGATACGCAACGTTGGCCGTTTCAGCTGAAGAACACTTTGAGTTCTGACACCGACCAAGAATGTGTTGTCAAATTTTAAAAAAGTTGAATCTCTAAAAACTAAGATAGGCTTTTGTAGGCCCCAACAACATGGTCTCATAGCACCTGACGGATTGATTCTACCTTGCACGAACTCTGAGATATGACCCTGCAAAGATCACTAATTTCATGCTTAAGAGACCTTGAGGGACACTTCAGCATAGAGTCATCGGCGGGGTTCAAATGACTGTGCATGGTGAATGAGGTTGCCACTAGCGTTTACCTAGCCATTCAGAGCTATTGGAACAGACAGTTCGATGCTACGACTGATGGTTCGAAAGATACGCAACATTGGCCGTTTCAACTGAGGAACACTATGAGTTCTAACACTAACTGAGAATGTGTTGCCGAATTTAAAATAAGTTGAATCTCTAAAAATTGAGATAGGCTTTTGTAGGCCCTAGCAACACGGTCTTGTAGCACTGACAGATCAATTCTATGTTCCACGAGCTCCAAGATATGACCCCGCAAAGATCGCCAATTTCATGCTTAAGGGACCTTGAGGGACACTTCAGCATGGAGTCGTCGGTTGGGTTCAAATGACTGTGCATGGCGAATGAGGTTGCCACTAGCATTTACCTAGCCATCTGGAGCTATTAGAATAGACAGTTTGATGCTACGACCGATGGTTGGAAAGATACACAATGTTGGTCGTTTCAGCTGAGGAACACTTTGAGTTCTGACACCGACCGAGAATGTGTTGCCGAATTTAAAATAAGTTGAATCTCTAAAAACTAAGATAGGCTTTTGTAGGCCCCGATAACATGGTCCTGTAGCACCTAATGGATCAATTCTACCTTGCACGAGCTCCAAGATATGACCCCACAAAGATTGATGATTTCATGCTTAAAGGACCTTGAGGGACACTTCAACACGGAGTCATCGGCAGGGTTCGAACGACTGTGTGGTGAATGAGGTTGCCACTAGTGTTTACCTGGCCATTTAGAGCTATTGGAACTGACGGTTCGATGCTATGACCGACGGTTGGAAAGATACGCAACGTTGGCCATTTCAGCTGAGGAACACTTTGAGTTCTAACATCGACCAAGAATGTGTTGCCAAAATTAAAATAAGTTGAATCTCTAAAAAATGAGATAGGCTTTTGTAGGCCCTGACAACATAGTCCCGTAGCACCTAATGGATCAATTCTAACTCGCACGAGCTTTGAGATATGACCCCGCAAAGATCATCAATTTCATGCTTAAGGGACCTTGAGGGACACTTCAGCACGAAGTCGGCGGCGGTGTTCGAATGACTGTGCGTGGTGAATGAGGTTGCAAATAGTGTTTACTCAGCCATCTGGAGCTGTTGGAACAAAAGGTTCGATGCTATGACCAATGGTTTGAAAGATATGCAACGTTGGCCGTTTTAGCTAAGGAACACTTTGAGTTCTAACACCGACCGTGAATGTGTTGCCAAATTTAAAAGAAGTTGAATCTCTAAAAACTGAGATAGGCTTTTGTAGGCCCTGGCAACATGGTCCCGTAGAAATTGATGGATCGATTCTAACTCGTACGAGCTCTGAGATATGACCCTGCAAAGATCAATAATTTCATGCTTAAGGGACCTTGAGGGACACTTCATCACAGAGTCATCGGCAGGGTTCGAATGACTGTGCGTGGTGAACAAGGTTTCCACTAGCGTTTAATCAACCATTTGGAACTGTTATAACTGACGATTTGATGCTATGACCGATGGTTGTAAAGATACACAACGTTGGCCATTTCAGTTGAGGAACACTTTGAGTTTTGACATCGATCGAGAATGTGTTGCTAAATTTAAAATAAGTTGAATCTCTGAAAATTGAGATAGGCTTTTGTAGGCCCCAGCAAAATAGTCTCGTAGCACCTAACAAATCGATTCTACCTCGCACGAGCTCTGAGATATGACCCCTCAAAGATTGATGATTTCATGCTTAAGGGACCTTGAGGGACACTTCAGCACAGAGTCGTCAGTGGTGTTCGAATGACTGTGCATGGTGAATGAGGTTTCCACTACTATTTACCCAGCCATTCAGAGCTATTGGAACTGACAGTTCGATGCTACAACCAATGGTTTGAAAGATACACAACATTGGTCGTTTCAACTGAGGAACACTTTGAGTTCTAACACTAACCGAGAATGTCTTTCCGAATTTAAAAGAAGTTGAATCTCTGAAAATTGAGATAGGCTTTTGTAGGCCCTACCAATATGGTCCTGTAGCACCTAACGGATCAATTCTACCTCATACGAGCTCTGAGATATGACCCCGCAAAGATCACTGATTTCATGATTAAGGGACCTTGAGGGACACTTCAGCATGGAGTCATCGACGGTGTTTGAATGACTATGCATGGTGAATGAGGTTGCCACTAGCATTTACTCGACCATCTGCAGCTATTGAAACAGACGGTTCGATGCTACGACCGATGGTTGGAAAGATACGCAACATTGGCCATTTCAGTTGAGGAACACTTTGAGTTCTGACACAGACCAAGAATGTGTTGCCGAATTTAAAATAAATTAAATCTTTGAAAACTGAGATAAGCTTTTGTAGGCCCTGACAACACGGTCCCATAGCACCTGACGAATCAATTCTACGTTGCACGAGCTCTGAGAGATGACCTCGCAAAGATCATCGATTTCATGCTTAAGGGATCTTAAGGGACACTTCAGCATAGAGTCATCGGCGGGGATCGAATGATTGTGGGTGCCAAACAAGGTTGCCACTAGCGCCATCCAGAGCTATTGGAACTGATGGTTTGATGCTACAACCAATGGTTAGAAAGATACGCAATGTTGACCGGTTCAACTAAGGAACACTTTGAGTTATGACACCGACCGAGAATGTGTTGCCGAATTTAAAAGAAGTTGAATCTTTGAAAACTGAGATAGGCTTTTGTAGGCCCTGACAACATGGTCTGTAGCACCTAACAAATTGATTCTATGTCGTACAAGCTCTGAGATATGACCCCGTAAAGATTGTCAATTTCATGCTTAAAGGACCTTAAGGGACACTTTAGCATAGAGTCATCCGCGGGGATTGAATGACTGTGGGTACCGAACGAGGTTGCTTCTAGTGTTTACCTGGCCATCCGAAGCTATTGGAACTGACAGTTCGATGCTACGATCAACGGTTGGAAAGATACACAATGTTGGCCATTTTAGCTGAGAAACACTTTGAGTTCTGACACCGACCGAGAATGTGTTGCCGAACTTAAAAGAAGTTGAATCTCTAAAAACTAAGATAGGCTTTTGTAGGCCCCAAAAACATGGTCCCATAGCACCTAATGGATTGATTCTACCTCACACGAGCTCTGAGATATGACCCCGCAAAGATCATCGATTCCATACTTAAGGGACCTTGAGGGACACTTCAGCACAGAGTCATTAGCGGGGATTGAATGACTGTGGGTGCCGAACAAGGTTTCCACTAGTGTTTAGTCAGCCATCTGGAGCTGTTGGAACTAACGGTTCAATGCTACGACCTACGATTGGAAAGATACGCAACGTTGACCGTTTCAGTTGAGGAACACTTTGAGTTCTGACACTGATCGAGAATGTGTTGCCAAACTTAAAATAAGTTGAATCTCTAAAAATTGAGATAGGATTTTGTAGGCCCTGGCAACATGATCCTGTAGCACCTAATGGATCGATTCTACCTAGCATGAGCTCCGAGATATGACCCTGCAAAGATCATCAATTTCATGCTTAAGGGACCTTGAGGGACACTTCAGCACGAAGTCATCGGCGGGGATCAAATGACTCTGGATGCCGAATGAGGTTGCCACTAGCATTTACCTGACCATTCAAAGTTTTTGGAACTGACAGTTTGATGCTACGACTGACGGTTGGAAAGATACACAATGTTGGTCGTTTCAGCTGAGGAACACTTTGAGTTCTGACACCGACCGAGAATGTGTTTCCGAACTTAAAATAAGTTGAATATTTGAAAACTAAGATAGGCTTTTATAGGCCCCGACAACACAGTCTCGTAGCACCTGACAGATTGATTCTACCTCACACAAGCTCCGAGATATGAGCCCACAAAGATCACCGATTTCATGCTTAAGGGACCTTGAGGGACACTTCAGCACGGAGTCATCGACGCGGATCGAATGACTGTAGTGTTGAACAAGGTTTCCACTAGCATTTACCCAGCCATTCGGAGCTATTGGAATTGACGGTTCGATGCTACGACCGACAGTTGGAAAGATACGCAATGTTGTCCATTTTAGCTGAGGAACACTTTGAGTTCTGACACCGACTGAGAATGTGTTGCCGAACTTAAAAGAAGTTGAATCTCTGAAAATTGAGACAGGCTTTTGTAGGCCCCGGTAACACAGTCTGGTAGCACCTAATGGATCGATTCTACCTCATACAAGCTCTGAGATATGACCCCGTAAAGATCATTGATTTCATGCTTAAGGGACCTTGAGGGACACTTTAGCACGGAGTCATCGGTGGGGATCGAACAAGTGTGGGTGCCAAACAAGGTTTCCACTAGAGTTTACCCAGCCATTCGGAGCTATTGGAACTAACGGTTCGATGCTAGGACCGACGGTTGGAAAGATAGGCAACATTGGCCGTTTCAGCTGAGGAACACCTTAAGTTCTGACACCGACTGAGAATGTGTTGCCGATTTTAAACAAAGTTGAATCTCTCAAAATTGAGACATGCTTTTGTAGGCCCTAGTAACATGGTCCTGTATCACCTGACATATCGATTCTACCTCGCATGAGCTATGAGATATGACCCCGCAAAGATCGTTGATTCCATGCTTAAGAGACCTTGAGGGACACTTTAGCACACAGTTGTCGGCAGGGATCGAACGACTGTAGGTACCGAATGAGGTTGCCACTAGTGTTTACCTGGCCATCCGGAGCTATTGGAACTAACGATTTGATGCTACAACCGATGGTTGGAAAGATATGCAATGTTGGTTGTTTCAGCTAAGGAACACCTTGAGTTCTGACACCGACTGAGAATGTGTTGCCATGGATATCATGGAGAGCTTCATGATTGATATTTTTGATAAGATTACTCCCGAGGATGCTTCTCTACTAAAATATAACAAGATCATGACACTTTCCTCCAGAGAAATTGAGATTGTTGTCAAGTTTGTTCTACCTGGAGAGCTTGCTAGGCATGTTGCTTCTGAAGGAAGTAAGGTTGTTACCAAGTTTCCTACTGCTCTAGGTTAAGTTTTGTTGGAAGATTTTAGGTTTTTTTTATGTGGTGTTTATGGCAGGCTTGTTTAGAAATTAGTTTTGGCTTGGGTTTATGTGTGGAAGTTAATGTTGAATTGGGATCTTACTGTATGTCAAGAATATGTGAATTATGCTATGTATGCTATGAAAAATCTCTAAACTATAAGATTTCTATTATAAAGTTTTTTTTATTAATAATGAGAAATATTTTTACAACTCAGCTCAATAGGAACACCAGAGGAAAGAGCTGAGCAGAGAAAACCTTCTGATATTGCCCCAAAAAATAGAAGAGAAAGGTTGTCATTAAATGTTACAAACTTCTTGTTATACATACGTGGGGTAATGCATGAGCAATTTACAATCCACCCAATTTATAGTGCTATATAAATTTGACATGTTACGATATTTTGTATCTCCATTTAGTCCAATGAACCAATTGGGTCTGCCCTACCCTTGATTGTCTCAAGTATTGCCTCGTGGTCTGACTCACAAACCTTCCAAAGAGTTTTATTTTGCGGTCTTCCCCCATATCTAATTAAGTGGAAATTTGATGCAACAACGAGGTTTGAATAATGAAGAATCTTTCTATGTGTCTCCCAATCCTCGAACAACCACAACCTAGGGTTCTTCATAGCATCCCGTCTAAGCCATGTACTAGTTACAACCACTGCTCCTATAGGGTAATCTAATTCTTCACCATCGATAACTGAGCGATCCAATTTCTTTTTTGCCTCTATACAATGACACAAATAATAATATGTCCCTTCTTCATTGTCTTCAGGTGCAATAACAGTAAAAACATGGCCTGTAATGATATAAACATAATGAGGACATTAGTTTACTAAATATTTATGATAAAGTACTAAATTTGAGATTATTTGTATGTGGAAAATACCGACCTGGTTGTACTAGATCAGATAAGCGATCAAAGTCAATGGATGATTCCATTTATGTCAGTTGTAGTGATTCATGGGGATGATAGGAGGCAAGTGGACTCAAAATATGTGTATACCATTTGTCAACCCATTCCTTTGACTCACACCCATCCCAATCTTCATCTACACATGATGAACAAAAGCGTGCCATATGTTGTGTGTGGATACTCCATGAACCTGTATTACAACTTCTAAAAGAGTGTAGCTCACTCGATCCTGTCAATGTACAACAATCCTCATATGGTGCAATGTTAGTTTCATCCATCAACCAAAAAAATCTATGAATCATAGACTCACCTTCATTACCTAGACCCATTGTAGCGTTACACCACTGGACAATACATCCCACATCTGACAATGTTGCTTTCTCTTTGTACTTTAATTCTTCACGTGCTAAGGCTCTTTTAATACATGCACCTGCGCCATCGTGCTCTCCCTTTCCATGACTGGCCTCTATGAAATTTCACATATATTGAATTCTAGTAATCTTATGCATCCTGCACAACCAATAAAGCATCCGTGAATTCTTAAATTGGGATGCACAATTATCTAACCAAATGATATGTCGATGATATTTTATGCCCCTATTTGCCAAATGACCATAAAATAGTTAAAAGAAACCATGTACAAACTCTATAGAATGTGAGTGATCATCGCTAATATAAAAATGATACTCCCTCAATATCTTTCTGTTCTCCTATGTACTATCTGGTGCATGCATGAATGCTATATGAACAAATATAGCAACCTGATGAAAGCTGTAATACTTTGCTTGCACCTCATTCTATGGTTGTAGTGTGTAGTTCTCTACAAAGTCCACAACTGAAATAATGGTATCAGGTGGGAATGTGTCCTTGCACAACTTGAATTGCATATCTAACCATCGCGCTCTATGTGTATGCCTTGCATACTCATAAATAATTTTTTTACAAAAAATGTCCTTGAACTGATACACTGGAATTTTTTCAATAACTAAATCACATCTTTTAGCCTCTTTTGCATCTTTTAGATTGTATGTCATGGTCTTATATTTTCTAAATTCCACTATTTTGTTACCGATTGCATGCATACTCTCTATATGTTGACAAATTGGCAAACGTCGCAAACCTCCGCAATCTATGCATGTACCATTCAAGCATGAGAGCTTGTAAAATTGTTGACCATCCACTCTTTCACATAAAATGGTAGATATTAATTCTCTTAAAGATCTAGGTGGGACATTTATGTTACAATCCTGCAAAACATTGTTAGAGTGCAAAGCTACACATATATTCCTATAAACTTCAAAATGGTTAGAAAATTCAATATGTACCCTACAACAACAAGTTGTGTGTGTGTGATTTATCTTCACATAAAAAGGTTTACACATTTCAAAATATCTCTGACTAATTTTAATTTGAGGATACGTGTGCATAAATTTTGCAAAGAATTGTGTCTGAGTTGAATCCAAAAAATATTTTGGATGTGGAACATGAATTTGACTACCAATCCTCCTTCTTACAACATCTCTTTGATTACGAGATACCTGTGTATTATTCTTCCAAAATTCTTCAATCAAGGATTTCAAAGCTTCAACAATTGCTTTATCTTTTCGCGGAAGTCTATTGGAAAATGCCCATAACTCATTGCTATTTGGATCTTCCACTCTTTGACGCCTTCCCAGGGCTCTCATTAGAGACTTTCTACTTATTTTCAATGTTTTTCTTGTCTTTCTAATGAGTCAAGATTTCTTCATTTGAGTGCTTACTATCATTGATGTAAGTATATGTCATGTGACATTACTATCTTTCATGCGTGATGTAGAACCCACACTCTCATATGTAGTCATTAGACTATGACTCGTCTGTCGTTCTTAGCCCAAGAACCTTCATGATGGGCCTAAATTTTAGATTTCTCATCATTTCAACAAATAGTTGACATCTTCCTATCATGTTTAAATTCTCAAAAAATGATCTCCAAATACGATTAACATTTCTTTGACAAGTACACTTGGGAATCTTGTCAAGCATTACTTGCAAATGTTAGTATCAATATCAATCAAATATTTTGGTTTTCTATATTTAATAATTCTAGGAGCATCAAAAACATTATGTCTGAATTGCGTACCATCTTGAGTGCCTTCAACATGAGACAATGTTGTGCCCACACCTTCGGAAGTAGACAATGATGTGCCTTCCACATGATAGAAGAGTGTGCCCACACCTTCGAAAGTAGACAATGGTGTGCCTTCAACATGATACATTGGTGTGCCTCCACCTTTGGAAGTAGACAATGGTGTGCCTCAAACATTGGATGATGATGTCTCTTGAACTTGGGAACTTGTAGATGATGTCCCCGCATCTTCATAATTCAATTGTCTCATTGCACGCAAATTTATCATTCACTGTCTTTTTTATTCCAATTCCAATTCTCTCTTACTTTGTATTGATGTTTCATGTTCCTCAACCAAAGGAAAATCTTCTTCTATAGTATCTATTTTTTTTTGTTCACGAAGTTGTCTCATTCTTTCCCTTTTCTTCTCTTTGTCTCTTTCATGCTCTTCTGATGTTAAATTATTTGCTCAGTTCCTTGGCATGATGATGATTTCTACATATCAATTGATTACAATTTTAAAAATATAATATAAATGTAAACCAATAAGTCAAATTATAATATAAACCTCTTACGATATGACAAATTATAATATAAATTTATTACACTTATATCAAATTATGTATCAAGAATAAGTCTATATAATACAAATTATAAACCAACACACTATTAACATTTGACATGTAAAAAATAAAAAACTTACCTCAATCTCTTTTTGTCTTTTTAATTCCAATAATTGACTTTCACGATGTTGCAAAGCAAAAATTTGTCACTATGGTGCAAAATGATGTTGATTTGTCACTATCAACACCATGAAAAGCGAAAGATTGTCGGAGAAAATGGTAGAATTCAGACAGCATAACAAAAAGTGGGCCTCTTTCACAAGATCCTTTCCAAATAAGACCGTTTCTTCTAGTTTTACATAGCGTGAGCATGCTATAGGGCGTGCACCCTATACAAAACAAAAAACATGTCATGCACATCTAGTCTTAAACATAGGGCGCACGCCCTATGTAAAACAAGAAAAAGGGAGAAAGAGAGGAGAGGGAGAGAGAGAGAGAATGGAAAGAGTAGGAGAGAAGGGCAAGGAGAGAGAGAAGGGGAGAGGGAGAGGGAGAGAG
The DNA here is from genome assembly GCA_027943335.1 of Chamaecyparis obtusa. NCBI lineage: Eukaryota > Viridiplantae > Streptophyta > Pinopsida > Cupressales > Cupressaceae > Chamaecyparis > Chamaecyparis obtusa. The sequence goes on from BSBK01001030.1 coordinate 842,406, forward strand.
AATAG